>WWET01000017.1:1661952-1700832 GCA_011038615.1 Limnodynastes dumerilii
TATATATGTATCAGGTCAAAATGGAATAATAATGTTACAATAATGCAGGACCGGATTTTTCCTGATTGCTAGGATTGAAAGACGTGTGCATTTAGTGACTGTGCATATCCCGCATCCAAAGTATTGTTCTCATCGATGGCTTTCTCCAGCTTTCGCACAGACTTTGTTCTCTCCAGCTCACTCAGTTGTTCTTTCAGATTCTCTTACATTTACAGCAACTGATTGTCCAGCACTTGCCCCTTCTTTGCAACACTCAAACCCAAATTTCCACACCATTGCTGTCTAGTCTCCTGTTCTCTCCAGTACCTCCCAAGTAATCACTTAAAGTACCCTTTCAGAAGCCTTTTAACATGACCTGTCCGCAGCCTCTCTTCACACATTTGCCTCTTTGCTTCTCTTTACATTTTTTCTACAACCCACAACTTTCTTTCATACATGCTCCTGTTTTTCGGACCTCTTTCCTCTTAATTACTGTACTTTTGGAGCATGACATGTGGTAATCAACACTCCTCATATATAATAGTGTCACTCAGCAAATTCAGTCATATATTATATCACTTAAAGTTGGTTGGCTGAGCATTACAAACAAGTGTTGCTGCAATGGCAGAGCTTACTTGTACTGTTCAGTTGCTCAGCAGCTGAGCAGTACTTGTAGAGCATCGGACAATGGAGCATCGGGCTTGGTGCACATCCTTAGAAATGTCCCAGAGTAAGTTAGATGGAGGGAGGTATCCAAATAGTAGAGTGTGAATGTTCTAAGTGCCACTGAGCCACACCCATTTTGTGGGAGAATGATGCAGAGTCCAAAGTTAAGGGTCTGATGATGGAATTTCTTGTGAATGAGGGGAGAAGCCTCCTGTTGCCTGTAATGAAGTCTGGATATTTTCCGCTACCACTTACAACACCCAGCTCAGCAGAACTGTATCTGAATACGGTCCCTACTCATTACCAGTCTATGGATTAAAATGATAAATACCTTAGGCTAGCACAGTGCTTAGGCAAAAGACAGATTTAGAGCTGACACGTGTGTTACCTGTTTGTTATAGCTTGTAATATAAGTGTTTTCTGGTATGTTGCTACATTTAGAGGCAGTGGTCAAAGTGAAAATGTAAAAACTACAACTCCCAGGGTGCTCCAAGCGCATAGGCATAGATAACACCTTGAGTGGCGCTGATTGCTTTACAAATATAAAAGTTCCAACCTGTAATATCGACTTAATGACTGCAAGGTATGGAACTTTACCAAAATGCAATTAATCCAAATTGGTGCATGTTTATTAACTTTAAAGTGTTGTTTGAACCTATCATCGAGAGTAAATTTAAGAACCAGTGAAGTGTATCAGGACCAACTACTGCTTTAACATTCTCCTTCCCCTATCCCACCTCTCTAAGCATTTGTATGCACTGTGATGTATCTCAAATAAGAAAATGTAGACAGTGCCAACGGTGATACACTGTGCTTTAGCAACGATAAGAGACATTTTCAGATCAGCTTACAGTATATCCAGAGAGACCAGAACATATAAAGCTATGCCTTTGCTGCATTTTGATGGTGTTGAACTTAGATCAAAGAATCACAGGCACTGTGATAGCATAGGTGGCAACCCTTACTAAGCTTTCATGTAAATTAGTGCCACAAGCCCATGAATTTATTTTTTACCGAAAAATGTTAACATAGTATATTAATTAACATGGGATGCCGTACAGAAAATGCTGTTCATTTTCCGCTGTCTCTATTTCAAAAAAGATTTTATTAATGAATGGTTAAGTATGCCAAATATATTTTTCAGCATACTTACCCATTCATTAATCCAGAAACCGTCTCTGCAGACCGGTCTCACCGCTGCAGACCTGCCGGATAGGTGAGTATTATTGGGGAGTCTATGGGGAGTCTTAGGGCCTGATCCAGACCTACAATGTAGCGCTGAGTGTACTAACGCTCAGCGTTACATCGTGGGACTCACCCTGCCCTATCGTATTTACACTCCCTTACGCCGGCTGAAGGCTATCCTAACTTCAGCCGGCGTAAGGGAGTGTAAATACGCTGGGGCGGCGGCGTTAGTACGATAACGCCGCCCTCCCAGCCTCATTACCCTCCCTCACCCCGCCTACCTGCTCTAACTGCAGCATAGTAACACTGGGGGATGCCCCCTCCAGCGTTACTACGCTGCTGCTGCTACGGACGCCCGACAACGATCGGGCATTGCCGTAGCTACGCCGGGCAACATCTGCCTGGCGCATGCGCAGATCATCTTTTTAGACGATCTTAAGCTGCTGCCGGTGTAGCGTATTTCAGGATCGGGGCCTTAGAGTCAGGCTGCAGGAAGGGAAGCCTTAGGGCTCGATTCAAAAATCCTGTTAATTTTTATTTGTGAATATTTATGTGCACCTCATAGAGGTGCGCATAAAAATCAGAGAATTTTGCCTTTCTAGCACTTTAGAAACCTACTGTCTATAGGAGAGGAGAGAGCCTGGCGTAGTGTTAAGATATACTGTTGTGGTTAGTTCTTGTTACTGGTTCAGTTGTTGTGTTATAGTATTGTCTCCCTAAGAGACTGTTGATAAGTTAGGGGATAGTTCCCCGGGTATAGCGGCAATAGGCCAGATAGCATTGTTATTGTTTATAGGCCAGGCTGCCATCTTTCCCTCACAGGGCTGGTGGTGTAAGGAGATTGTGGACTATCCTAACTCAGGACACTGAGTAGTCGGTTGAGAGAGAAGGAAACTTACGCCTCAGATGGAACAGGTAGGACACTGCAAAGAGGGGATTGTGGTCAGGAGGTGGGATATTGTATTGTGCTGATAGGCGCTTCACAAAAGAGAAACCGAGCAGCAATTATATTTTAAACCTTTAATAAAATAAAAACATAAATCAGTAAAACATGCAGACTAACAAGCATTACCACATTATTATCTTTGATAAAGTGTTTGCCAATACTAATTATTGCTGTAGAAACCTGCAAGCATTGACTGCGGTGAATTGTGGAACTAAGCACAAGGTGTTATTGATTATGCACCACACACTTTAAAAAGCTCTTCTCAGCAGCACCTTTGCTTTACCAATGTTGCAAGGACAACCGCTAATAAGGTATTCTCTCTGTCTACGCTATCACCAATATAAGAGGATTGCAAGAAAACATAAGAATTATGATTTTGGCTTATTACTTAGGATACATCATACTGTGCCTGCCTATGGGTTTTCAACGTTCCTAAGATTTGTTCCTTGGATCCTAGAAGCATGACTAACTGTTCTTACACATAATTTACGTAGGCATCAATTCAAATTGGCACTCATTGATCCTTTTGTTGTTTATACTAACGTGGATAACTAGTCGTCAATCACCCTATACAAGCAATTGTGGTATTTATGTTTGTTAGTCTGCATGTTTTTAGTGATAAATGTTTTATTTTATTAAAGGTTTGAAATATAATTGCTGCTTGGTTTCTCTTTTCCAAAGTGGTGACTATTTTATGAATAGTTTACGTACACATCATTAGCACTGTGTTTCTTTCTTTTGTGGTTGCTTTGTAAACTGTTAAACTACTCCTTTTTGGTGCTCGTTATACAAATATTTCTCTGTAATCTTTAAACGTATGGATTTTTAAATACTAGGCGAATATGCAAGAAAACATCGACAGGCCAACCCTAATGCAACATAGTAAAGTAACCATATTTTTATTAAGGGATTCAAGTAAACAAATTATATATATATATATATTTTTAAATCATACATATTCGACAAGCATGTTTTCAGTTCAATTCAAGTTCTTGGAAATACAAATAAATCACAGAAAAATGAAACTCAACTAGACGGGCTCTTTAAATAAATAAAAAGCAACATATAGAAGTCATATAGTTTATAAAAGGTTAACATTGAAATAGTGCATGCATTAAGAAGTATTCAGTGATAATTATTTATGAAAAAAAAATATTCAAGATTGCAAAGGCAACACATCATTCATGACATTTATTTTATAGTATTCTTTCTCTGGTTTGCTGTAAATCATTTTGTCAGAATCAAAATTACAATTTCCCAGGATCCCAAATTTCAAATAAATAGTCTCAGCATATACAGGTTTTATGAGTGCAGGAAAAGAGGTGATTTTTCAAGTTTCAACTAATACAAAGTTTAGACATGAGTCAACTGTATGATGGAGAATTAAACCGAAAACCCTTACTAAAGTCGAGTGTCTTTTCAGGGTGCTTATAAGTTGACAAAAAGGCAAGAAAACTCATTTTTTATCAAGTATCGGACAAGTACTTCATCTTAAACCTATAAAAATAACGTATAAGTATGCAAATAGGAAACATCTAAGAGAATCTTAGCCGAAGATCTCTGAGAATTGTAGATGGTGCGAATTTAAATGGATTGATGGCAGAAGTGCCTGAACTGTCAAGAAAATGGCTCTGGGATAACACTTGTGGAAATAAATAGCTAGGACTTTTAAAGACATTCAACTCAACATGCCCCACAGCTTCCAAAATATTGATTATACTAACAATCTTTTGGATTTAGCAGTTCACTTGTCTTTGGAAAACTGCAGGAACATTGACTAAATTCAAGATGCTTTTAAGTAAAGCTGTCAGAGTAAGAGCACAAAGAGATTTGTGATGTGTGCGTTCTGCATGCAAAATCTATCCCCTACATTTCTTTTTGTGGGATTTTATTGTTAATTTGTGCATTTGCTCGCTGGGCTATGAACTTTCTTACTTTTATTCTTAAAGCTTATGAGGCAAAGCTTGTTGAGTTGTAAACGGTTGCTGCCCTACTTTTAGGCGTGTGTCTGATGTGTTGACATTTCAAATATGCAAAATAAGCAGGTCATTTATGTATGAAAGCAAAATAAAAATAATGTTGAACCATTGTTATGCACTATTACTGTATATACAAAAGCTTAGAATATTTGGAGGGAAGATGCTTTATATGGGTTATTAAATGGATAATGACTGGTCAGAAAGGAGCTGTTGCAGATAAACAAGATTTAGTGAATAGAAAACTGTAAAAGTATTTTAAGAAAGCAGTGGAAAAATAAGCTAAAGTAAATTGCATAAATCTCATATGAATTCCACTGTTTAAGAAACTTACACATAAAGGGGCAGATCCAGTCCTACAGCCGCCCATGATTTTACGCTTGCCGTGGTGGCCATAAGTACTTACTACACATGCACGCGGCATATGTTACGCAAAGTAACTTTGATCGTATGGTCCTTGAGCGTAGCAGCTTCGTAACAACGCACGAAGGGGTGTGCCAGCCATACGACACCTGTAATTACGTTTCGGGGGCGGGACGGGGCATTTAAATCGTATAGTATGGGCAAGCTTAGTGTTTAAATTACGCATGGAGACTACGGACGCCAGCAGTTACGCTCTGAGAAGTTAGGGTAGGGTTTGGTCGGCATAAAACGACAAAAGTAAGTACGAGCAAGGGGAGTGCCTTGGGGAGTGCTTTGTAGGTACGCTGGCGTAAAAACACTACGCACAAGGGCGCATTATTTGCGTAGGTCTGGATCAGACCCAAAGGTCCAAATCCAAAGTTTGGATTTGGTTGCAGCCCTTACAATTGGTAAGCATTAGAACATCCATCCAGCTTTCTTTGCACTGAGAATATTATCTCACAAATTATTTCATGAACCCCGTATTCTCCATACGGATTGACTTTTATAATTAAGATAGATTTTTTTAAATGATATTTACTGTAAAGACAGAGGGTTTTGTTAGCTACAAAGCACATCAGGTTTTCAATTCCCAATTTACCCACTACAAGGGTAAAATAATTTATTGAATATTTATCTGTATCAAAAAACACTTGACTTTATACAACTGAATGCAACCAAAACAGCATGAGAATATGGTGAACGGCTAATAATAGCGGCATTAAAAAATATATATATACAATTTCCAGCGCACACTTGCAAAAAAACACTAACTAAGTATAGGCTGCCAACCTCAAACAGGTCTGGAGCCTGTTAAAACAAAACAATAATGGATAGAAAAAGAGGTACACTGGCGCCAAAATAAACCTATATGACACAAAAACCAGTTGCAGCTACTGTGGCCACGGAGCATACAAATTCAGCTCAAAGAAATAATTGTTGTGAGACTCCACACGGAATTTACTAATATTATTGGTTCTAAGGAATTCACCATTTATCACCTCAGACTATTTTTATTTTTGCTGCTATAGACTCCACTTCATTAGGAACAACTTGTTCTCTTAGTCCACAGTGGGTCGTTGTGAATTTTCTGCAAATTGCTGTTACAGAATAAATAACTTTTAGCTCTCACAATATATTGTTCATGAGATGCAACTCTTGCACCAGTGATTTACATAATAATATTTAGTAGCGGTATTTTAATAATTGTATTGTGATATGTTTTAATTGTTTAATGTATTAAAAATTGTTCATTTATTGTGATCCTAAGGAGTCATATAGGTTTATTTTGGCGCCAGTGTACCTCTTTTTCTATCCATAATAGCAGCATTAATAATGTTTCTGAGTACATTACAATGATTTAATGACTACTATATCCAGTGCTGGCGCTACCACTACGCCATCTTAGGCAATCGCTTAGGGGGGGACATGGGGGGTGGCACAGCGTTGGACTGGCCCAACACGGAGCCGGGGAAATTCCCATTGGGCCCCTGGTGATGGAAGCCCCACTTACTTTTAACAGGTGGCACAGACAGAGAGGAGGCAACGCTGGATGGGGGGTCAGTCTGTGTCTGGAGGCGGTCAGGGCGGGACTTGGAGGAGAAGAAGCCTTGATTCCAGTGTCAGGTACATATACTGCTGGAGGCTTCTTATTATCACTAACCCTGTATCTGTAGTCATTTCAGTAACTTCCTGCTCACTGACACTATATGGAGGGACTGTGTGATATACAGGGGGTGTTATATAGAGCAGTGCTCCTCAAACCATGTTCCCTGGCACACCTGTGTGCCATGAGATGTTGCTAAATTGCCACTGCAATGTCTCCAACAGGAAAAAAAGCACTGGAAGACCTTACGTTAAGAAAATAATTTCACCATTTGTTTCCCACCCTGCCTCCATCGGGAGACACCTGCTGGGGAATACTAGTGAGACTGCAGACACATGATGAGGGTCACTAAATCAAGGTATTCTGCCTTTTCAAACTCTGCTCTCTGCCTGTCAAACCCTTTCACACTCCCCTGAAGTTCAGCTGCTTCAAACCAGCCATCACACAGCAGCCTCACTTCATTACTCCCCACCTGAGTTGGTCTGGTTCTGTCTCTCCCTGCTATTGGACTCTCTGATTATTTAAGGCTGCTGCACTGGCTCAGTCCTTGCCAGTGCAACAATTGCTGTTGCCATAGTATCTGGTCTCAGTGCTTCCAGTGCACATTTTCTCCTCTATTGTGTGTGAATACTCATCTGTGTCCTTCCCAGAGACTACTCCTGGATACTCATCTGTGTCCTTCCTAGAGACTGCTCCTGTATACTCACCTGTGTCCTTCCTAGTCTCTCCTCGTGTGTCCTGCCTGGTTTCTTGGATCCCAGTGTGTCCTCTGTTCCCGCTGTGCCATCGCGGTTCTCTCTGGCTAAAGTGTGTCTGCAGAAACCATCCTCGCTGGTGAGCTACTCTGAAAGTACTACTCCACTCACATTGTTTCATGTGACTCCGGCCTACTAATCCTGGGCTGTGCGGCACAAGCTGCCATAGAGTCTTCAGCTACCATCTGCTCCAGTGAGTCATCGTGAGAGTACTACAACGCCCAGCCTAAACAGTCTGCTTCAACACCATTCCACTGTACCTGTGCCATCTGTTTCCTGAGCCGCTACATGGGCCTGCAATGTCCCTCTACACCTGTGATCCTTCCAAGCCAGAACCTCTCTCCTCAGCTTCTCCGCCTACTGGGACGCCACTCTGCTCCACCTGCATCTCTGCTGCCTACCACAGCTAACTCGTGTCTGCAGAAGCCATCCTCGCTGGTAAGCTACTCCGAGAGTACTACTCCACTTACATTGCATATCCTACAAACTGAACTGTTTTCTTTGCATCACTGCACTACAAATCCCAGCAGTGTCTACATTGCAACCCTGCAAACCTCAACTGTTTTCATTACATCATAGCACTACAGATCCCAGTAGTGCCTACATCCTGGTTCCTGCAAGCCAGTCATTCACACCAATCCACTACCCTCTCAATGGTCGTGGGTTCTGCTATGGATTGTTTACTGTATGTACTGTCTATAATAAACTTATATTTTTGCTTACTTCTGAGTTGTTGATGAGCAAGCCCTACATTAAGGCCGCCAGCCTTCACTACCGTAGCCGAGATACCTGGGTACCAAACGCTGAATCCCAGACCCCATAATTCCTGACAGAAGGCTGCAGACACATGTATAGGGACTACTGGGGAGGCTGCAAACGCGTGATGGGGATACTGGGAAGGCTGCAGACACATAAATCGGGGCTACTAGGGAGGCTACAGACACATAAATGAGGATTATTCGGGAGGCTTTTTGGGAGGCTGCAGACACATGAATAGGGGATACTAAGGAGACTGTAGACACATGATGGGGGTTCTGGGGAGGCTGCAGACACATGATGGGGATACTGGGGAGGCTGCAGACACATGATGGGGATACTGGGGAGGCTGCAGACACATGAATGGGGGCTACTGGGGAGGTTGCAGACACATGATGGGGGCTACTGGCTAATCTTCGCCTAGGGTGCCCAGAGACCTAGCACCGGCTCTGACTATATCTATACATTGTATGTTCTGATTGGATACGGTATTCATTATAAAATCTGATTTATGACATCAGCAACAATCTTCTGTGGGTATGTGAAATCTCCCTGCTGCATGTTAATGAATATTGGATTTAAATATATTGCATTAACTGAGTATATGAAAGTATCATTATCTTGTGATGGCTCAGTGACTTGACTGAAAATAATAACATATAAAACTAATATTTAAGAATATCTGCTTGAATGATTGGAAAGATTCCTTTGCTACAAGAATGTTTTAGTGGATGTTTATTTATATGTGGGCAGATGTATGTTTTGTAAAGTGTATTTGTTCTAAATATGCTGTTCTTTTCGGTCTTATTCTGAGATATACCCACAAGGCACGCTCTCCAAAGAGAGAAATATTGTTGACTAAAGCTTGCCGCTCACTACAGCGATGTCACCCATTCAAGAAGCTCAACAAGGAGCATGTGACTCATTCTGTGAGTTGCATAAAGTGGAATATGGTCAGTAATACAGGCAAAAATGTTTTGTTCCGCTTATAATATAAAATATATATAAATATATTGCCTTATTTTGCAAAACTATGTTTATTTTAATTAACAAAAATAATAAAAATTAAATAGATAGTGTGTTTACCATTTAATCCAACCCCCACTGGCCCCTGTATCTTTTCAAACCACCTACTCAATTTCATGCCTCCTGTGTCACACCATCCCCCACTCTCTCAACACTATCTACATCACTAATGGCCACTCTCTCTCACTGTCTGGTTCTAACCCCCACTCTCTCTCCCTCTGTCTTTCTAACCCCCACTCTCTCTCCCTCTGTCTTTCTAACCTCTACTCCCCAATCCTTTGTTTGTTATTCATTTGCCTATTTTTCCAGAACCTTTTTCTCTGTGTGGCTTTGTAGTCTTCCCTCCTGTAATGACAGGTCACTTACTGCTGCTTGCTGAGTGCTTACTGCCTAGGTTTTTCATAAAAAAATTAAAACTTCTTTGCTGTAATGACAACTCACTGACAAGCCTGATTTATCATTACAGAGGACTGTGATTTTTATTACAAGCATTAGCATACCCTCCAACATGACCCCTTCCATTAGGTACAGAATACTCTGCTCCTGAGCTTCCAACTGTCACTCATCTGGTTTTAATGAATTAAGTGATGTTTGAAACACATAGTTCTCTTCAACAAAGCTGGTTACCATAGTAACTTACGGTTGAAAGTTCAGGAGTAGAGCATTTTGTACCTAATGGAATGGGCCATGTTGGAGGGTCTGCCTTAGCTGTTCCATAAACTATATGTTGCATGCTTACCACTGAGGCCTGCCGTAACATAAACAAAATAATGCATTCCAGATCACTAATGCTCACTTAACTCTTGCACCCAAGGTTGGGGTACAGTCTCACCACCCTGCTTCCCTATATCATTTAATTTTTCCATCTGCATATGACCTGATCAAAAAGCAACCTACACGGATCAGACTTCCGACAGCACCTGAAATGGGGACTAGGTTGTGCTTACAAAAGGGCGGGACTTACAATGTACAGTATAGGTGTGCATACTTACTGATCCAGACTTAGAATTCTGTGCCATTTGAAGTTCACACAAATATTAATGTATGGTATAGGTATTGGAAGTCGTTCATGAAAGGAGTGGTTAGCAGTGTGTTCGCATTGATATGTGGCTACAGCAAGGATTGCATAGCAGATCCCTTTGTATGCTGCGCCTAGGGAGATCCAAACTCTGCTAATTCAGATAACTGTATTCAGTCCTGCCTGGTTGCAGTTTCCGTATAGAATGAGGGATTTCCGAAATAGGGACATCCGAAAGTTCCTTTTTTCAGATGTTCCTATTTCGAATACCCCTCCATTTTAGAAAAATTTTTTCAGAATGGGCGAGTATGCTGATCGGCATACTCACCCATTCTGATTCAGAAACACCACCGCCGCAGGACCGCGGGGCAAGGTGAGTAACCTCTCCAGGGTTAGGGTCAGGCTGCGGGGAAGAGAGGGTTAGGGTCAGGCTGCAGGGGAGGGAGGGTTAGGGTCAGGCTGCTGGGGAAGGGAGGGTTAGGGTCAGTCTGTGGGAGATGGAAGCTTAGGGTCAGTCTGCGGGTGATGGTGGGTTAGGGTTAGGCTGTGGGGCAGGGAGGGTTAGGGTTAGGGTAATGGAAGGGGAGGGTTAGAATTAGGGGAAGGGTTGGGGTAGTTTTCAGGCTTAACTTTCAGAGCACCGCGTTCGGTGCTCCATGGATCGATTGTTATGCCTCATCGAGGCATAAGCAATCGAAATCCCAGCCAGTTCCAAACTGGCTGGGAGAAAACAGCCCTATCGAAATAGGGCTGTTCTTTCAAGGGACCCACACCCATCCTGCCTGACATCTTTCACTGTGAAATTTAGCTGTACATAGGAAAATAAGCAATAAAGTGTTTTTTCTGCTTTGTATCATACTGCATAATTAGTATTACCTAGTGTATTTAAAAACAGCCTGTCATTTTGGTTACAAAATAAACTACAGAACTTAATACAAACATACTAAAAAATGTATTTGTGTCCAAATTGTTCAATGAGAAGCTTTGACAGGAGCCCCTTTAGTAAATCTAGACCTCAGAGTTTTCCTCCTCCCTTTAGCATTTATTGTGTGAAATGAAGTGTGTTACAGAAGGCAATTCATTTGTACAACCCACATACAAAGCTAAACTACATGCCATAAATCTCTCAGTAATAACATTTGCATTTTCTCTGCTAAGAAAAACCTCAGGCTGCTTATTTAAAAGGAGTGTTTTTTATTTAAAAAAAATATATTTAATTTAATAAACAAATGACCTTATCCATTGTAGCACTTTAGTTGTGTCCATACACTGGGAATGGCACAAAATATTAACTATATTGTATTCAGCAGGTTAAAATTAAGGAATTATCACTATTAATCCCCAAACATGCTGCTCTGTTTTGGATCCATTTGGTATTATAAACCAGGCCCCTTATGACCACATTGATGTGAACAACCTGTTTCTCCTAATGAACTTGATATCATATTCTCAACCTTCTGGAAGCCTTTTCATAAGGAAAATGTTAGATTTCCTAATATTATGGAGCCAGATCCAGACCTAAGTGCAGTTTAAGTACGATCTTTTAGTGTATTTACGCAATTTTTTACACTCCTCTCGGTCGCACGTAATTTACTTGATTTACGAGTACCAAACCCTGCCTTAACTTTTCCTTGTGTAAGTACGGTCATACGTAGTGGATTGTTGCACATAACACCCTAACCCGGGCCTACAATTTAAATGCCTCCCTCCGTCTACAAAGCGTATTTTTGGCCGTCGCGAGGATAACCCGCCCCTTTATACGTATTTATGAGGAAGGTATGTACGATCAGAGTTATGATGCTTAACATCTGCCATGCGCATGCGCAGTACATACAAAAAGTCAAAGTTACGCAAGCGGCTTGCGTAAATACACTTTTGTAGAGAACTCAGTGTCACAATCTGGGTATGTTTGGGATCAAGTGGCGGGTTCCGAGGGGCGTGCAGGACGACAGGCAATGTAGTGGAAGCTGGAAGGCCAGAGGTAGTGCTTGTGCATACAAAGTGAGTGGGACTAGGAGGATCAGGAGGGTACAGCGGACTGCTGGACTGGACTGGATTGTTCCAGAGACTGGACTAGACAGCGAACTGGCTTGGAAAAGCAAGCTTGATTGGAGAACCAGCTGGGCTAGGAGAAGCAAGTTTCACCAGCAAGAGATTCAGGAAGAAGAAAGCAAGACAGACTGGGCTGGATGCAAGGCAAGCTGGAACCAGGCACCTTGAGTTACAAAGTTGTTCTGGCACAGTGCACAGGGTTTAAATAGCCCGCCCAGTGCACAGATTGGCTGGAGGGACCATGTGTGCTGCAGGGGAGTATATGAATTGCTGCTGAGAATCACCTGACAGGAGGCAAGATGGCGACATCCATGCACCAGAGGATAGTGGTGCAGATGCCCAATTCTCAGGCACTATGCTGCAATGGACACTGTACAGGAGGCTGCCACTATTTGAGTGGCACCTCTGGAGGGCTGGAAAGCGGGCATGACTTGGGAGAGCCGCTGACGGACAGCTCCTGACATGGTAAGTGCGGCGGCGTCTGCCGCCGAGCATGACACTCAGGATCTGGCCCATGGACTTGATTCAGAATGAATAATGACAGCTGATTTACACAAGCTCTGTGCGTAAGTCAAGCTGTGGCGAGCAAATTGCGCATGCGTGCGTCAAATGTTACACATTGGTACCCTAAACATATGGAACTGGTTTCTGTATGTTCAGACTTCCATATGTCAGGATGTGACAGCCCCATGTATATTACATTGTATGCAATGTGGCGGGTAGTATGGGCTGTGTTAGGCACTTTCATATGTCAGAACATGTCATGAAAGTCATAGGAGTGCAGTAGTCTCTTGCGTGCGGACTTTAGTAACTTCTTGCGTGTGGAAATCACACTTAAGTCTAAAATAGGTCCAATTTTATTTTATTCAGTACTTGATTGAAAAAGACTGAAGGGAGTACGAAATGAATTTACCATCACAGTTGGCACCCATGGGTCACTATATTTCAACAATGTTTTTATTTTTTTAAAAGGCTGATTTACAGACATTTTATTATAAATCTGGTTTCATTTTCCATCCCTTCGCTCAGTGTGACTGGGAAGGTTACTGTTCTGTGGAAAAAAATCATTCTATATAGTATAATGGTCTGTACTATGCTTAAAAAACTGTAAAGCCTGGAGACAGAAAAGATAAGTGAATGAATATGGAACAGCATGACCTTGAATGGAAAAACTTTCCACTTAAAAAGCATAACAGCCTTTGCCAAGATAGATCTGAAGAGACTGATAACTAAGGCTTCCAGTGATACCTAACTTTCTTGAATTGACCTAACTTCTCTTGAAAGTTAGCAACTAAAACTTTTAATTATTAAGAATCAACAAGCTGAAGAAAAAGACACAGTAAATATTGTGCTTGTTATATGTACATTCATATTACATATATATTATCTAGGGACTGTACCATTTTTTGCAAGTTAATAAACGTGTTTTTCGAAAGCTAGGGTCAAGGAATACCCACGCGTTGAGCATTCGCGTGCGCACATGCTGCATTCAAGCAAATATTGGGCTGTATTCAGACCGCCGGACGTATTGCATATACGTCCGGTGTTTACCGAAATTGTATACTGCGCATGCGTAGTCATTTTTTTTTTTACGTAATCTACGTATCTTTTCTATATGTAGATTCTTTAAGACCACATATACGCAATCTACGTACCGAAAAGATACGTAGATTACATAAAAAAATGACTACGCATGCGCAGCATACAATTTCGATAAATACGAATACAGCCCATTATTTCTCCGAAATATCTTGTACCTTCACACTTACTTTAGAGAGACTTTTGGTGAAAAATAATTATTGGGCTAGCACCAAGATGTGCATCCCTCTATAGGATTTTACTTACACTATAATGCTTGTATGTAAACTCTTGTTGGAGGTAATATTAATCCACTAAAATTACCCCAATAAATTACATTTATTCCAAAAAAAATACAAGAATATTCACTGCACAAATTTCTAAACAGTCTAACAAATGAAATCCAAAAAGTTAAGAGAATATTTTAAGATATATTGTTCAATCTATAAAGTGCATAAACAAAGGTCTACTATAAAAAATATTCTTACAAAGTCACCTTCCAGTTGTAATCACTTGGAAGGTTCGCTACCAGCTCCAGATAAAAACCTTTCAGTCTGCTATACTACAAGGGTTTGAGGAGCCAGCAGCCTGTAGAAGATACAACAATTTCTTCCAACATGTTTCAACATATTGAAGTCTGTATCAAGACATACATATTTTATATTGGCGTATCTAAATAATATAATGACTGAGTGTTAAACACCCTCTGTCCAGACTTCTGTGCCTTCCCCATTTCACATGAGTGCGACACAGAGGTTTTAATGTAGGGGTCAGGGAACATAAGTTCATGTAAGGGAAGTGGCCTTCCCTGATCCACCCAGAAGTTGGGATCCTTTATATACTTCTTAATAGATTTGAAAGGGAGGGAGAATGTTCTCAGCACTACATCCTGCAGAGGTCATATGACACAACTACAAGAGTAATTTACTCTCTATGGGCTGGATCCAGACTTAAGAAGGATCTTGAAATTAAGGGCCTGTTCCAGACCTACGCCCGTCGTCGCTAGGACAGCGGGCGTAAGCGTAAGATCGGCTGAAAAGGATTGGGCGTCTGTAGCAGCTCCGTAGGGACGCTGGAGAGGACGTCCCCCAGCGTCCCTACGTTCAGGTTAGTGTAGGTGGTCGGGGGGAGCTAGTTTAATGAGGGTAGGAGAGGGGGCTAGGCGGCCATGCACTCCTGTGCGAGCGTATGGCCCCTTACAAGAAACGTTTCTTGCACCACTTTTTTTTATAATGATATTTGCATAATATTTGCTATAAATCACAGCTATTAGTCTGGTATGATGTGGTGCTGTTATCCCAATTTGATGTCATGCCATATTTTAGGAACATAGGACTGGATCCAAACCTAGTTAAGTGCATGAACTTAGTTACTCCTGGGCTAAACCATGTTGATTTCAGGGGAGTCATTTTATCTGTTGCAAACAGTATTAGAGTTGAGAGGTGATGTTTCATATCCCAAGTCTAAATAACAGTGTAAAAGTAAAGCTGGTCAGTATCTGTATGCAGTAAACAATTCAAAGATTTATCCCTGCATGCAAAGAATACAATTAGCTCCTTCTTAAGTATGGATCCTTCAAAGATCCATCTTTCTGGGATGTTTTCTGAAACAGTCTCTGCCAGACTAAATCTGTTCTTAACTGACACATAGTGCGAAAAAAGCCTGGCAACCATAGTTTGTGAGTTAAAAGCTAGCTGTGTTCAAGGGGGAGCAGCTGGTGCCCTGTCAGTATCACAAGTCGGCAGATCACTGAAGAGTCTGTCGACAAGCAATACTTATAAGGGGCCCCTGTTTCTCTTTGGACGGCACCTGTGCTCACATTACAGATGGGTGATCCAGGGGCAGACTTTCCCCTGTTTATAGGCTGCTACACAGCCACATGGAGACAATTGGATTGACTGAGATCTTTTGCACTTAGCACTGGTTGCAGATTTTGTATATGTACATGCACATATAACGCACATCAATTATAAATCTGGATTCTCCAGATGCAGATTTCTATAATGGATTTGAGGGGGATATGTTAATTGCATTTTATCCTCACTTTGGGGTAGATCCAGAACTAAGTACACTAGCGTATTTATACTAGGTGCTGACGTAAAAACGCTGTTTTGTATGTACTGTGCATGCACGCAGATGTTACGCCACATAACTCTGAACGGACGTACCAGCATCGTATCAACGGCATAATTATGAACGAGGGGGCGTGACATCCATACGACACCCGTAATTAAGCTTTGGAGGCGGGGTGAGGCATTTAAATCATACAGTATGCTTAGGCAGTTACGTATGTGCAGCCTGTATGTTATGCTTTGAAAAGTTAAGGTAGGGTTTGGAAAGTAGAAACAGCAAAAGCACAAGTATGTGTAGCCGAGGGGAGTGCCTAGGGGAGTGCATAGTAAATATGCTAGTGTTAATACGCTACGTCTTAAAACGTAATGGAAACAAAGCTCTGGATCTGGCCCTTTAAGTGTAGTGACAGGGGTGGTGTGGCTCCAGTCCTATATGAGAATACTATTCTGTCAGAGCCCTTATTTTCTGTCTGAAAACCTAGGTTAGACCTGTGCATAACTTAAAAAAAAAAATGCACAGTAAAAAATACATATGCAGAAAAGACTGAATGCATTCCTATTATACAACCCCTGGGTATTCATTAATACTACTTCACAATAAGGATGTAAGATGTGGCCATTAGGTTATAAAATAAAAGGGCTCAGGGATTGGTAAATTTAATACACTTATATAATGCCGTTTCATTTAATTACTGTTCTTTATTATTGATTTCACAAAATGATGGTATATTGCAATGAGAAAAGGAAACGGGCAGTTTTATGTTTTAAGAACATGACTGTCAAAGAACAGCATTGTGTTTTCTAAAGCCGAGATTAGCATAGGGTTGCACACTTTAATCTCAAATGTATCTGTTTTTAGGATTACCAAAGTCTTCCATATGTTTCGCTAATTATACTGAATGTTGAGCTTCAGTCCTTATAATAACAACAGTTTACAAGGTTTTATATTTGTTGCTAACACAAAGAATTAGCTGCTACACTGTTAAATGTAGCATTAATATTCCATACACAGTAACTTAATGTTCTGTACTAAATAAAGAAAATGTAAATGATGTTGTAATTAGATAATTATAGGACAATCACAGGGAATCTGAAGTCACACAGAAGTCATCCTCCATTATACAAGCAGTCCTGGATTAAAGCATTTCACTTTTTCTTATTTGATTGTTTATAATAATACATAATAATATATCATTTATATAGAAACACCTTGTGAAGCATAATATTACCTAGCTGTACTACAACGCAATACTATGTCATGAAGTACAAACAATGGGCTAGATCCAGACTTCTGCACGCTTTACTTGCGTGCGGAGGTCTGTAGTTATGCAGTGTAGAGGGGAGTGCACACCCCCGGAAACTCTGGATACTTACGTGTAACAGAAGGCTACCTTAATATTTACGTAATGGGGCCTCCCCGCCCCTGACCCCTCATTTAAATGCCTATCCCCACCTGTAAGATGGAGATGCGGCACTCGTCAATGAAGAGTTGGCCCGTTCAACGTACCTACAGACATATGTAGCTTAGTTGCGTTTGTCTGTAGGCACGTTTACGGAACATCTGGCGCGCACCAAATGACCTGCGCAAGTCCCCTGTCGGACTTAGTTCTGAATCTGGCCAAATGTTGCTTTACTGAAACAACATTTGCAGTCTGGATTGGTGTGAGTTCCCAAGAAATATTAAAGGGTATTGGAAAAAAAAACAAAGGAGCAAACAATTTTTAAAAAATTATCATCATTTTTTTTACAAATCATAAAAAAATTCTCCACGTGCTTCTTATGATGATGTTAAAAGATGTCACAGCTAAGATGATCCTGAGCTGACTTCCACCTATTTTAAAGGTGAAAGCGCAGTGGGATTCAACTCTAAGCATGTTCAGAATGGGAGCGAGCATAGAAAGTTGGACGCAAGGATACCTATCCACCTGCGTCTGCTACTGTGTCCCCTGTGCTACTGGTATAGGGTATTCCACTATATTTACGAAGGTATGAAGTTTACTGCTGTTGTGATAGAAGAAGCAGCAGGCTGGATTCCCTGTGAATCCATCTAATATTTTACACTGGCACAGGGGTGCTATCAGGGTAAAACTGAGTATATATTGTATACAGACAATACATACACATAAATATATATTGTTTATAGTATATAGTAAAAAAAATTATATATATATAATTTTTTTTTTTTCTGCCACTATTGTCTGTCTATATTGACTTGCATTTTGAAAAGATATGTAGTTAAATGACTAAACAGATAAATGAATAAATTAAATGTTAAAAGTATAAGAAAGGGTTGCATCCTATCATTGACCTATATAAAAAAAACTGTCCTGTTCTAAACTGTTAACACAGCAATCATCTGTACTGTGCAGCTTAAATATATCTTTATAATGCTAAAATTTTTAGGGAAGCTTTTTCACAGCTGTTTTACGACAGTGAGAGCTATCAGCTCCAGACATATTGATCTCCATCTCAGTAAAAAGAATACTTTGAATAAACCATTTATCACCTGTGCACTCTTTCTATATAACTAAAAACAAGGATGCCTTTATGTGTTTACACAGATAATTTTACTATAATATGTAGGTGTTTTATATGATCACATCAAAACGCTAAATTACAGTTATATATATTTTAGTGTGAATTGTCATAAACATATATATGTGGATTGTGTTTTTAGAGCATTTCATGAAAGGCACAATGTGCTCTTTTGTAAAGTGCATTGCTATCCTTTGAGAAACTTTGCAGCTCTGCTCATTAAATGTCTTATGTACATTTCCAACTAGATTTGTGCTCTGAAGCTGCCATATATGGAAGTGTTTCAAAGCTGAAGTCATTGAAGAATCAAATTCAGGGCCAAAGACTTGTTCAGCTTCCGAAGTAAAGCCACGTTTAGAAACATTGCCTGACACTAAGCACCTTTTAGCTTGAGTTTTATTGCAGTTAGCATAGAGCTAGAACATTCTTCATATGGATACTGTCACACACACACACACACACACAAATATACACACACATAAACCAATTTAACAACTGTTAACACAGTGCATTCAAATTAGTATTGCTACATCTATATCCGTGTTGGTTGGAGGTATGGAGAATAGGATTCACATTGCTAACATTAATCCTGTGTTCTGATTGATGAATTGCA
Organism: Limnodynastes dumerilii; assembly: GCA_011038615.1. Taxonomy (NCBI): domain Eukaryota; kingdom Metazoa; phylum Chordata; class Amphibia; order Anura; family Limnodynastidae; genus Limnodynastes; species Limnodynastes dumerilii. The sequence continues at coordinate 1,681,118 of WWET01000017.1, forward strand.
GGCTAAAATCTTTACAAGTAAAGTAAATTGGATAAGATAATCTATTCTATAAAAATTATATAATAAAAAAAATACTATATTGACAAGTATGTTAATGTATGTGTGTATGTATGTGAATTCTTAGTGAATTGCTAGTGGAGGGAATTTGCTTTAGTATACTATAGAAATTTGCGAGGTCAGACAGCTATTTATAACTACCTGCCAATAATACTATAGTATCACATAGGTATGGTTTTAATTTTCAGCATTTTTATCACTTTCAATAGATATGTTTTACATTCATGTCTACAGGCACTCTTATCCATCTCTTGTAATTTGCAGTCATTCCTTTGATGTAATTTCACACTGTGCTGGATCTCCTACTCCTTCCCTAACACTGGTAAAGCTAAAGCGAAGTTATCGCCTGAGTGAAGCTACCGCTGTTTCACAGACCGGAGCCTGACTGCAATCCAACAAATCACTACAAGCCCTGGGTGTAGACTACAGATTCTAGCTCTCACTTTTCTATTACATACTAGAAAATATCAGCTAGAATCTGATTGGTTGCTTCGGGCAACATCTCCACCTTACCTTTCCCACAGCTTAGTAAATCTGAAATCCCCTGAACCCGGCTATAGGTGTAACGTGTGCTTTGATGCCCAATAATGGTGTGAGTTTACACCGATTTAGCTGAGATATTGGATATCAATCTGTCTTGGTAAATGCATTAATTGATATTTGTATTTTTATCATTTGTATACTTTGTATTATTTAGTTTCATCTATTTGAGCAGGGATTGAGGCCCCAAAAACCATGTACTAGGAGGGCTACTACTACTGTGCAGCTACTTGTATTATTGTGGAAACCACTCTCTTTACTACCACAAAATGGAAAGACGTTTTTCTTTGATAGATGATTTCCAGTTTCCAGTTTGGTTATTTACTTTTGTTTACATAACATAGGACCGGATCCAGATCCCATGTGGGGATCTGTCTGTCCCTGTCACTCCCCTCTCATGCGTAACAAGGTTGACTTACGCTGCCAATAAGGAGACTTATGTCACACCTGCGGATCAGTGGTCAAACTGACCGCTGATCCGCTTGTAAGTGGGTGGTGACACATACAACGTACAGTTAACATGCTTCCCCCCCATCCACCTTAGCTGGCGGAGGGAAATCACAGCCTTTTGATCCTAAAAGCCATCGTACGAAACTAAGTTCCGTTCGATAGTTGTTACGTAACATCTGGAGTGCGTATACATCCTCCAGTCCATTCAGCTCACTTATGCGTGCGTAACTGGCCAGTTTTTCCTATCTCTGGATCTGACCCATATTATTATTATAGCCATATTATTCTATCACTTTTAAGAAGTTCATTCTTGTTCCATACACTTTAAAGAAATTAAAATCAGAAATGGATAAAAAATAAAGAAAAGAAAATGTATAACAAACTTTGCAACAGAAAAGTCTATAAAGTTTAACTTTTGTATTTTCCCCAGCTATTCACTCAAAAATAGGAAAAGGAACAAATAAATTTACTTTACCAATTAGAATTTAGAGAGGGAAATCTATTTTCTATTGTTACTGGGTTACTATCTTGGCATGCATATTGCGTTTTCAAGCTCATTCGGACTTATTGCTCTGCTGACGAATCACGATAAATGATTAAGCTGCAGCCTAAGGAAACAGACCTCTATAAAATGGTCTTTGAAACAAATATAGAAAATATAGAAGTTTCACTTTTGAGAAAATAAGAAACAAACAATATATTATGTCGCTCGATACAAGACTTCTCATCCAGCCTGCTAGTTATTACTTCAAAGGAGATTGTTCTGGATATACAATGCTTTAGCAATGTCCTTAGGCTTAGTTTAACTTGCAAAAAAATACTAAATAAATAGATAGATAGGTAGAAAAATTCCCATTACTTTTCTACATTATTTTCCAGACTTTAGACAATAACTTGGACCCTATTAGTTTCTGTATAGTGATGCGTTATATTTTTCATTTCTTCTGGTGGTCTTACATGTGATGAGGGCATAGCAACACACAGTTCTAATAACGCAAGGCAGAACATTATGGTATGCAGAGCAACAGCAATTAACAAGTGAATGAACAAGCCACCCAGCCTCAGTTCCCAGTTTGGGGCCCTTCAATACTTAACTTAGCTCTTCAGAGCTGCTGAGAGCACATGAGCAGGCCAATGCCCAGGGAAGGTCTTCCCTGCATATCAGCCCGCTGTTATTACAGGTTTGCCCTGCTCCACCTATATGTGACGTTACGGGTGACATCACATAGGGGATGGAGCACTGCAGATGTGTCCCAGGCCCCAAAATTTCTGCCAGTGGCCATGCGTATTAGATTGGACATCAATGAACAGTGCTACCCTTTGCATTTAAGGGACACTGAGCGCTTTATATAAACAGCTGCCCCTGACAGCTTAGTGCTGTCTTTCCTCAGAATTGCAGTAAACCTCAAGGTCTCTGCAACAATGAACAACAGCACTAAGCTGTCAATTACAGCTGTGAGCCAATCATGGATGAGTGAGTCATCTATGACTTCAACTGTGGTGCAACCCATCTGCTACAATACATTATTAGAGTGCTGTGACTTATGATGCTACTCAGGAGTAGTAGTGGTGGAGATCATCCGGAAACACTATCCATGAAAATGACCCTCTCCACTACTGCTCTGTGCAGCATTATATACAGAGCCAAGACTTGCTGATGCTCTGTAGCAGGTGGGCCACAACTCTGTATCTGAAATAAAGGGGGTAAGGCAGGTGGGGTCCCTTACAGCGCAGGGCCTAAGGGTGGCACTGTCAATGAGATTTCAGTTTAATGAACTCATTTACATGGAAGGTTTAATATATTAGATTGGTAATAAGCAGGAATAGCTAAATATATAATTTACACATATACTGTGCAGGAGAGATGGTTTTGAATATTAAACCATCTACATGTTTATCTAAGCACCAGCAAAACCCTGCATACTAATTTTGCCAATTAAGAATGCTTGTCATTCTAAAGTTTATGCGACTAATTATAAATATCTACACATTAGACTTGGGGTTAGATAATACTAATAGATTACTCTTTAACAAAACCTAAGCAACAAGTGTTATATATNAATCATCACAAAAGTTGAAGCGGATGAGCTCTTGGGAAAAACTGATTATACTTTATGTTCATGTGTCAGATAAATACTCATTTACATATAACATTCAATTTACAGTGAAGACTGTTAATCATAAAAAGTTATGCACAAAAAGTTTTTGATAATAAATAAAATGTAAAAAAAATTAATCATGGCAGCCAAAAGCTTAAAATAATTATTGGACATTCCAAATAAGCATAGTTTTTATGCAAATGAAATATGATGTATTTATTATGTCAAAGTGTTAAACTATTGTGATTAGAAATGCACGTTTTTGGAAGAATTGCAGTTTCTATAGTAAGTGACAGCTTTCCTACTAAAATAATAACTGAACCAGGAGCTTTTGATCTTTGCCAGAAGGATATTAATTTGTAAGTAAAATAGAAGAGAATTTGATTGCTGCGTGTTACTATCCTGAAGATAAAAACCATGCTGAGATCAGACTTAATCATAATTAAATGTGTGTCAATCATAACCATCCACTCTGCTATAAATACCTTTTTGTATATGCAATGTGCATAATAAATCACATTTATATAAATATATACAGGAGGTCTAGGAGAACGATTTGTCACACTTCATTTAACCAAATTGACTAAATTAAAATTCTAAGGCAGTGAGTCAAAGGAAAATGCTCAAAGGTCATCATTGTAATAACATTTGTTTCTTTATACGCATATTTAAGTAATAATAATAATAATAATAATAATTATAATAATAATATCCGTATTCAGAGATCTTTAAAATGTCCAATTTTAAAGATTTTTGGATGATATTCCTGACTATTTCTACTAATAAAAAGTGAAAATATTTTGATATTTGGATAAATTTACTTGGGCTTGGAGTGCATTAATTTATATTGTTCTTGGTATTAACCTTCCGTGTTAGATTGCAATAAAAAACAACAACTTTATGCTAAGCCTAAAACATTCTTTTTTTTTCCTGAACATTCTATTTGCTTTGCAGGCTGAATTTATTCATAAGTGTTTCCAATCATAGCCCAAAAACTCACAGAAGCAAAATGAAAAAGTGGATGAATGCATGAAAGAGTGAATTAACCTATGAGTGGTCATTATATGATATTTTATTTGTTTCGAAATACACCAGTTTTTGCCATTAAGATTATTAGCATGATGGTGCCTTTATAATCAATGATCATGCTTTATGACCACACATAAAATAGTTAAACTTTTATGTATTTATTTTAATACCATATTTATCTTGGGATTAGTGTGTCAGGGGAAAATAGAAGATTATTCCAAAATACTAAAATCATTTAGAATAGTAATAAAATCTTAAATGAAAAAATAATGTATAGAAAGAAATATAGACTGTCCTTAAATAACATTACTGAAAAGAAAAGTGACACAGGGCTTTACTGTCTAGTATTTAGAATATATTATTTTCCCTGAAAGTGAATCCATGCAAGTTTAAAATATGATTGATGGAATGGCCAAATGATCACAATATGAATCTTCCTTACCTGACGATCACAAAGCATTATAAAGTCATTATTGATAGCAAAATTCGACAGAACCCATATAATGGGTTATTGACTCTACTAGTATGATTTTTTATGCTATTTTAGTACAGTTTCAGTAATATATATTATACCCTAGAGCTTGAAGGTATTGTTATAGAAGCCAACAAAATATCAAATCACAAGTTGTCTTATTGCTTTATTAGTTGTACAACCAAGTCATACAAGTGATACTTGAATGATATGAATGTGACGTGAAGTGATGTATATGTTGGGTGAATAACTTTATATTAGTATTTTTTTCAATAATTAATTGCTTGCCTTTTTGATTGCATTATTGTTCTAGATAAAGTTATTAAATTGTAATTACAGAATGAGCTGACATCAAACAGAGGCCAAAGTATCTAATTGGTTGAGAGTAGACATACCTCATCTCCTTTTAAAATAAGAGGACGTAGAAGGAGATATGGGTGGTAGTGATGGTTAATTGGATCATTAAGGGTTAAGATTCTATAACACAGGCATGGACAAAGTGCAGGTGTTGTAAGCATCACAGTGTAGCAAGGTGACTTTACTTGCCACAGCAAATCAAACATGGGGCCGCTAGGAACATTGGCGCATGCGTGCGCCAGATTTTCCGCTACCGTATTTTCATATGTACGTAACTAAGTTGAAGGGGCCGACCCATCATTTTCGATTGCCGTGTCTCCGCTATACAGGCGGGATAGGCATTTAAATGAGGGGCGGGGAGGCACCGTTATGACTTTATCTAAATTCTTATGGATGCAGATCAAGTCGTAAATTTTAAGGTAGACGTGCACTCCCCTCTACAATGCGTCATTTCAGACCCCTGCACGCATGAAAAGCGTGCGGGGGTCTGGTTCTAGCCCATGGTCAGTAATGGGCTTTCTTTTTCTCAATTACTTTCCATTTTTCTTTTCCAGTTCCCTGTTTCACACATTTCTATTCCTTGTATCTCATTTCCGTCATTATCCCCCTTTTACCACTGACTTCCCCTTTTCTTTAACTGCGTTCCTTTATAATCAGCCCCATCTTTCCTTCCGTATAGCCATCATCGAGTACTTCATGTTTTCATTTTTACATAGTATAAGTATGTTTCCCATATAATTTATCACCAGGGCACTGTATTAATTGGATATATCAGTGGGACATTATGCTAAATGTCATATTTCAAGGGGGCACAATAATTAGTTTAATATATTACTTAGCCACTATTTCTAATTTGCTATATTAGCTGGGCACTATAATTAATGTAATGTGTCACTGGGGAATTATTATTAATGTAATGTATCACTGGAGCATTCTCATTACATATATAAATAAGGAACCGGTATCAGTGTTAGTCAACTCTTGTGTCGCCTTAACTGCTTTCTAATGCAGAGGGAAAACAGTTATATTTATAATACTATAGTTCTCTGTCCTAATGCTTTGGAACCACTACTACAAATCTGTAGCATGGATTAATGGCGCCTGGAGCAAGTGAATGCTATGGTCCCCCCAACCCCATCCTCCCATAGTGTAGTGTATGATGGAGCAGGGTGAGCATGTTCCCTCACATTTGCTGGCTAAAAGGAAGTGTTGTTTTTACTTAAATGAATATTGATTGTTGGGTTTTCCTCTTTGTGCCTTATGTTGATTCTTAATGCACTGATGTCTGTGTAGAAAATGAAGATAGCTGCCATTACACATCTCCCCCCATCACATATTTCCTTTTAGTCTGTCCCCCCCTATTGAAATACCTGCATTATTGTGCCCCCTTTCCAATAAACTTCCCCTCCTTGTCCCCCTCCCAGAGGTAGAACTAACAAGATGTGGGCTCAGGTGCGAAATATATGCTTTGGCCCTGATGATATCTCAGGTAACCCGGTGGGGAGCTTCGGTAGTGCGGTGATGATGGCTGTGGGCCCTTGTATCATCATGGGCCCCAGTGCCGCTGCACCAATGGTAGTTCCGCCCCTGCCCCCTCCATAAATATGGTCCCCCCTGCCCCCCTTCATTTCCCTCCTTGTCTCCTTTACATTACACATCTCACTCCCTACCCCAAATCAATTACACATCCTCCTTCCTGTCTCTCCATTCATCACACATCTATGATCATGGCACATGCGGGGTATATTATGGGTCTGGGAATAACACATACTATGACATATGGTTTGTATTAGGTTTCCCAGACACATAATATACCCCAAATATATTATATGTGTCATTCCCAGACCCATGATATTCCCTATCTGTACATTCTAGTAATACTAGTATATTAGGGATCTGGAGCACAAACTCCACTGGCTCCATCCTCACTACTCCCGTGCACTAGTGCTAGCATGGAATTCCATCCATGGAGGCTATGACTGTACCAGATGAACATCTGAAGTCCCTTGGCAATGCTGGAACCTTTGATATATAATGATATATTTAACAATTCAGATTGCATACCCATTTAATAATATACCATTACCACTTCAGAGCTGTAAAAAAGAATTCATTGTTTTAAACCTAGCCCTGCTGTTAGAAATTTTAGTTCAAGTGTGAGTCCTTCAATCCTCCAATATGAGCAACATTGAAAGGCTGCTATGCTTTCTAACCTACATTGGTAAAGAGGGTGTGAACTTGCCCTTAATATAGGGCTACCTCTGCCAGCACATCCCCTGTGCCATTTTACCTCTTCAACAGCAAAGACTCACTGGGGGCATAGGCGGATATACAATGGGTGCAGGAGGGTGTGCAGTGCACACGGGTCCCTCAGAACGGGGGGTCCTGTGACATTCATCCTGCACCCAGGGGAAGGGAGGCCATTCGGGATCTATTTCTTTCCTCTAAGATCTTCCGGAGGGAAGAACTAGATACCGAATGAGTCCCCCTTCCCCTGCATTGAGACTGTCCCGATTCAGGAGCCAATAAAGGGGCAGGGCTTAAAGCGCAGTTAGGCCGCCCCTTTTGAGGTACGCAAATCGTGACAGCCCTGTCTCAGGGTGGGGGGGGGGCATGTACAAATCCGGCACAAGGGCCCCCTCATTAATTAAAACGCCCCTGACTGGGAGGGATCTATGCTTTAGTCAGCATGCAGTCTGAAGCAGTGTGCAGTGTTCTAGTGAGCTGCAGACTGCATAAACTATCTTCCTGTCCTCATGATGCCTTCAGTGTGTAACTACAATAATTATTGTTTTCTTTGTAATAAAACTTATTACCAGAAGTCTTTAGCCAACCAGATATGGGAGCTAGCTGGTATCATAGAGCATCATAGTTTGTGCTATTCAGCTGTCAGTGTAAAATGTGTGCTTTTCCTCAATAGACTACAATATTTTGCATGTGTCTGCTGTCCTTGTTATATAATTACATCTACAGTAGATGATTGTGTAAATGGAACACCATGAACTACATATTATCCAGGCTTTTCTCATAAATACAAAAACCATTGTATGCTTTAATAGTCACATGGCATCACAAGAGACAAAACACAGCATATGTTTTTCCTGGCACATCACCATTTTGTCATAATCAAAGACACTGTTGGCAATTTCAAATGTGCAAACCCCAATGCAAATGCAGTCTAGATTTGTGTTGTAGGACTTAGAGAAGCATATGGATTTGTAGGTCAATGTGGTTTCATCTGTTTTCCTTATCCAAAGGGCACAGATAGGATGAGTACAGATATGATGATTGAGGGTGGTTTGTTTCGCACTAAAGCTTAAAAGTTCATCTCCCATTTTTTAGTTATAGTAACTTGTAGTTTGTAAAACTTTTTTAACTCTTCTTTCATTTTAATTCAGAGCTTTAAAATAGGGCACCACAGCTTACCATTCTTTTTGTTTGTTGTTTGTTTTCATACTGCCACTTAAAAATTTTCATTTAAACCACTGTGCTAATTAGAGTATCCATCTATACAGTATAACAGATCTTGTGCGATAGTATACCTGGCATATCAGATAAAACAAGAGGCTATAACTTAGTAATATAATCTGTATTTGCTCTCCCTGTAGGTACGATTTTGCATATAATGGACTGTATTCACAGATCCGTTTTTGCGGTTTTTGCGGTTACGTTCGTTTTTTTAGGATCGGATGATCAGCGCATGCATAGTAACTTTTTCCACGCACATTACGTAGTATTTACGCAAGTTAGTACTTTCGGCGCGGACTTGTGAATCGCATTTAGGGACATACGTACAGAGGGGCGTGGTTTTTATCTGGTCGGTAGAAGTTACGTGAAAGTGGGCAGGGGGAAGCATTTAATTGGGCATTTGAGGGCGCGTTTAGATAAATACGCATGTACGTAAGTAACATATGCGTGTAAGTACACACGTAGACTTAACATATATTCTGTAAATATATATAATAGATAGCAATAGTTATTGGCACACACAACTGTATTTATAATAGTAGTAATAATACTGGAGGTGCTATTAAAGCCTAAGGCTAATGTAACTTTATTAAAATATATTGTATAATTTAAGTTGATGCTGATATCATAGAAAAAAAACATGCAATATTCATAAGAGACATTACCACAAATGTTTTTTCATTACAATAATGGACATCAGAGGTCATTATACTGCTTTGCAGAGTTTCATGGTTATGTGTCTATTTAAAATGTATATTTTGTCCTTTATGTTTACTAAATATACCTGCTATATGATTGTATAACCAAATGGTATAACTAAATCTAAGGAACAATGGGCCGGATCCAGACCTACGCATGAGAGCGGAGTGTATTACCGCTTCAGCGTAAAAACTTTCACTCCCCTGACACTCCCCTTACCTTTACCTCCGTACGCCGGCTGAACCCTACCCTAACTTTTCCCGGCATCAGTACCAATTTTCGCAGCGACACGCTGATCATACCGGGCTAAGCACGCCCATACTGTACAATTTAAATGACTCCCCCCGCCTACATTCCCTAACTCCAGTGTCCGTACTAACTTCGTAATATAAACACGCCCCGTCGTCGGAAAATACGCAAAGAATACGGACGCCTGAATCGCCGCTACGAAAAGGTCTTTGGTACGACCAGAAGTTGTCACTCTGCACATGCGCAGTGCATTTTTTCTGCCGATTTTACGCTTATGACCAGCGTAAGATCGCTTGCGAGTGTAGGTCTGGATCAGGCCCAATGTCACTTTGGCTTTGAATTTGGTGAACCTCTTTAGTGATAAATGTTAATGAAAACAGATATACACAATATTAGTGGTTATTATTCCTTTTAACATATATTTATAATTCAAAATTGGAAGGACAAAAATGTAAATAATAGTTACTGCTGTTTACCCATATCTTCATATACACTGATCATATTCTCCTACATCTTAAACAGGGAGAAGAATGAGGTGTTACTTACCATACTTATAGTCTAACAGATTAGGGGGAAAAAATTTAACATGACAATAAAACTAAAAGTTATTTAATATAAAAAATGAAGGCTTATAAAAAGGAAAATTATTTTATGACACATTTATGAAAATTAGTATTATGAACCTAAGCAAAACAAGTGAGATGTTTGCTTACAGATAAGTGTCTTACTTCCTTTTATCTTTTGTGGCTTTGCAACAGAGAGCAATCCAATGACTTAGATGTTAACGGGGAGAAGAGCCTCTGCTTTGTACGTGTATTACTACTAAGGCAAGAAAGATTTAGCATAAAGAAATGTATGTGAAATAAAATCTCAGTAATACAATAAGTTGGAACAAATATCGGGAATTAGGTAAGTAACTTATAGCTTTATAATTGTCAATTTGTGGGCAAACGCCTATTCTTTCATCCATATTGTATCACATTCCCATGCCTATTATAGGGCCAGATTCAAACTTAAGCAGCTCCGGCTTCTTAAGAGCGTTGTAGGTCATTTACGCAACTAACTGGTACGTAGATTGACTCCATCGCACGGAGTAGTTTAGTCAGAAGGAGGCGTGCTAATGCTGCCTCTGGGTGGACTTAGTTAGAAGTAGGAGGGGGAAAGATTTAGATTAGTTGGGGGGGGAGGGGAGAGGGTTTCTCCGTACGTATTTTTCTTCTTAAGAAAGAAATACTCACGGTTACTCTGAAGTGCCATAAGGTTCCTAAAAACCAGGTTGAGTTAGGGCTAGGACGGGTGAGTTAGGTACGGTTCTGTCCGCACCTAACTCACTTTTAAGTGTGAACACAGCGCATCATTATTTGTTTCCACCATGTCATTATTTTGTGTTAATACTGAACAGAAGAAAACATGCTTCATAAAGAATTTAGGAGTGCAGTGAATCAAGGATATTGGTGAGTATGCATTTATAATTATAAGTTATTAAAATGTAAGTACATGTATTTGAATTACTGTTAGAAACCATTATGAAACTACATCTAGTGAACCTCTAATGGTACCACTTTTATGAGGCCTTTTTTATATTGTGCACTGGAGTTAGATTAGTTGGTAACTTTGGGCCTGATCCAGACTTAAGGCTGCCCAGGGAATTACGGCCGGCTCGGTTACAAAAAGTGGGGCTTTCCCCCCTTTACGCATGCCGTATCTCCACCGTCAAGGCGGAGAAAGGCATGCAAATTAGGGAACGGGGCAGAGGAAGCCCCGTCACGATCAGCAATGCGCCTGTTGGAATGTTGGGGTGTTGGGGGCGATCAGTTGGGGTAGGAATCTGGATACATAAGTGTCAGGTTTCCGCCCGCCAGTGGGGAGTGCACTCCCAGCTACGATGATGGCCATACAGATCTCGGGTGGCCGTAAGGTGCCCTTAGGCCTGGATCAGGCCCTTAGATTGTATTCTAAGAGAAAAAAATATGTTAATGTGTTTATGAATGAAACACACAAAGAAAAAATCTTTCTTTGTTTCCTACATACTCATAACAAGTGCTTACAAATTTTTTTATTGTGCTATTTTAGTCCTCAAATACAGTACATGCCAACAAAATAATTCTTGGTTGTTACTGGAAAACAAAACAGCAGATGATACAGTACATTTCCTGCCACTCACCTATGTCTCAGAGCTCCAAGAAACACCTTATGGATCTCATTGCAATCAGTACCCTGTCACCAATTTATAGGATTAAATGACAGAGCAAAGAAGCATGGTACCAATGACCTGATGTCAGCGGGAACAGATAAACCTGCTGTTTAAACAAGGAAGCTTCAAAATCCTATGATTTTGCAAAGGATTTTTCACTGCGTATAACTGACAATGTTGTTTAACAAAGCTTTAATAAAGTACACAGTGGGTCAGTCCTAATGCTTTTAGTTCACACATAAAATCTCTGTTGTAAGCGCTCTTTATATCAGCAGACAATGGAACACCTGATTATGCATTATCTCCAAACTGCTAAGAACACAATGTGAAAATCTTCTAAAAACAAAAATAAAAATTGCTGATTGCATTTAATCAGGGAATTAATTCCATCACACAACTGCACAACAAAGGTGGTAATTATAGATAACGGAAGTGCAGCTCTAAATAGGTAGGCAAGCACTGCAGGTTTTAGGCACAAGGAACATTACAGTCAAGCACAATGCAGAAAGGTTCTCTTCTTCAGTAATCTAAATGCAAGTGTAGAGTCGTCCAAGGACTTTCTCAGATCATTGAGTAATTTAAAGTCATTTACAGCTGCATTCAATATTACAGAAACACAATCATATTTCCAGCTATGAGCATGTTATTAGAAGTCCTCTAGCTACCTTTTGCATGTGGAGATACATTGAGCCTGATCCAAAACTACCATCAAGCTCTGTTCCTATTTACGCACATCGTAAATACTATGCAATCCCCCGGCCACTCCCCGCGATCGTCCGTAATTTCACTGCCTTACGACTGCTGAAACCTACCTTAACTATTGTAAGCGTAACAAAGGCAGGACGTAAATATGCGGTGGTCGTAACAACGTAACCCAGCCCATACTGTAAGATTTAAATGCCTCCCCCCAACCACTTTCTGTAACTGGAGCGTATTTACGACTATCGTAATATAGGCGCGCCCTTTTGGCCGTAATTACACAAATCTTACGGGTGACCTATTTTCAATTACGGCCGTCATGAGTTATGACTGGAAACATCTGCTGGACGCATGCGCAGAACATACTTAAATCCGAGGTTACACTTACGGCTGGCGTAAATACGCCCTCGGGCTTAGGTCTGGATCTGGCCCTTGGTTATCATTAGCATTGCCATCACTAATACCTACATTAGGGCTTGCTTAGGTGCAAATTAATCCATTTAAAAATTGACAGTTGTCCCGGGGCCAGAGCTGATGGGGCCTGCCGATATTTACCTTAGCTTTGCAGTTGGATACATTAGTGTATTGTACATATTGTACATTAGTGGGTCACTTTGCATCGACTTGCTGTTAATTCAGGTCTGCGGCACCCCGCCCCCTAAGTGTGGCGTCACATAGGAGTGAAGCACTGCAGATATGTCCCATACAACAAAATTTCTAATGGTGGCTCTGTTAACAATTATGTTTATTACAGATACGGAACACCCATACTATCATTTCAATCACCTAGATTACAGATGACTATGAATTGCTAATATTTACAAAAATAAAAAACAAACAATTAAAATTGACTGAATTCAGACTCATAAGGAGCATAAAATGACCATATTGTGACTGTGTACATGGACACACTTCTATCACAGATCTAAAGCCTTCAGACTTCTGTAATAGAAGTGTTTCTGAGGAGGGGTGGGATGGGGGGACGTGTACATCCTATATGGAAGGTATGAGAGGGGTAGGTATACCAATTCTACAGTAAGGGCTGGTTTCAGTCCTTACATACTGTTTATACGGTACATTTCACGGCGGATGGCTCAGAAATATTAAAGTAAGGTATGGTTACTACATACAAGCAAGGGGCGTGGCTTCAGCTCTCCAGCACAGAAGTTAGGATACAGCAGGGATCCCGCTTCAGAGCTCCAAACACAGGGGCAGCAGAGGTCTGGTTTTGGTTCTGTCATCCAGCCTATGGTCAATTCTGAATCAGGTCTAGTATCTTTTCAAACAACTTAATACCTTGATTAAGTAAAAATGTAATAAAATAACATACTTTCATTAAGATATGTTAAAACTTCAGAAGCTGGTCTAATATTTAGTTTCATTTGAGGAGGGACATGAAAGGATAAAGCCTCTCTGAGATGATACAACAGCAAAGTGAAATGCTTATAAATAATGACTATCACTAAAGGACAACGTTCTTCTCCACTAGTTTTTCATTAGATTTTCTCCACCCTCCAAAACAAGCTTTAAATAGACTGTTTCCTTCACTCAAGAACTCCTTAATCTTATTAGCAAAATAACTTTCCTCTCACATCATTAGCAAATCTTAGTTTACTCATACCCCTTTCACATTACCAAAGGCAATAAGCTGGGGTTTTCAACCTGGCTTATTGCCAGGACAAACCCTCTGTTTTGAGACCAGCTCTGACCCGGAATATTCCCAGGTCAGAGCATTTCACACTGCAGGGTTGACTCAGGAGATTCCTGGCCCGGGTCGGCCCTGACAGTGTAGGGGCAGTGCATGGATCCCAAGGAGGGATTTGTTGCTATGCAAATCCCTCCAATCAGGTATGTTAGGTGAGACCCGGGTTGAAAAACCTGGGTCGGTACCTTTTACATCACCACTTACCGGGGTCGGACATTGGAAAAACCTTTCTTTTTTTCCAGGTCTGAGTCCCAGGTCATTAGATCAAGGACCAGGACCAGGTACCTGTCACACCACCACCAAAAACCCAGGCTTCCCACTAGACTTGGGTCTTTGGTCAAAAACCTGGGTTTACAGTGGTGATGTGAAAGGGGTATAATTCAGTACCTAAGGGCTTTTCAAAAGGGATTTAAGATGTTTAATATATCTCAATGCTTTTGCAAGTTCTTCAGGTACTGATAGATTAAGGGTACAAGTTATGGAAGTGTAACATGGTAAAGATAGTGATTCTAAGGAATTCAAAATTAGACAGACTTAATTCAAACATAAGGCCTATTAGTAAAAGTTCCCTCTTCATTGCTTAATTTACATAGCCATCCTTTACATTTTCATTGTCACATACAAGCTACAGGTCCAATTCTACTCTTCTCTTTGTATCATAAAAGTAAATATATGAACAATAAATTATAAATCTATGAAAACAGTACTGAGAAATTTTTTTTTCCAAAAGAGGTTCAGAAACATTTGAAAGACCAGCTGCTGGCACACGTACCTACAGAAAGGATCCCCAGATTGCTAATAAATCAGTGGAACAAATTTGTGAAGGTAAGATAAGAATAATTGCTACAGAAGAAATATAACCTTGTGCTGCATCATTTTATTTAAGTGTTTACATTTTAACAGCTTCTATTGCTGCTTAGAAATCTCTTCCATATAGGCTTATATGTCCTGTACCAAGAGCTGATTCTGAATGCAGTTTCTGACACCAGTCTGACTTTGGACTTCTTCTGCAAGCCATATGATTTAGCATTAACTACAAAGCATATAAGCATTTGCATTCTCAACCAGTACATGTGACAAACCTGTTCCTATATTTAATATATTAACTGTGTCCTCCAGTTTCCTTGACATATTAAATGACTAAACATTGTATACTGATTCACTGTTTTAAAGTGCAATTAACATAATGGAATGTTTACAAATGAAATACATTTTCCAAGTATCGATAAACATCCAAGTTAGGATACAACTGAATACATAGTGGCATAAAACAACAGACTACTCTAATCTGATATACATACTTTTTTTATACATACTTTATTTTGAGTTTTACAATGTCCAAGCAGGACCAACATAACATTAAATTCAATATTCAATATTAGCAGCACATTGAAGCATACATAGAACAATAATGCTGAATTCAGATACACAAATTTATACACTTATGGTGGAATCCAAGTACAATATATAGACAAAGGAGTAATAATCATCAGTGTGGAAATGGTATGCCAATGTTATTCTGGGGCTGAATGACGTTTGCCTGAGGCAAACCAGTGTATCAGTATAAACGTACAAAACAGCTATCTCAAATTGGGGAACAAATCAATTAGTGTAACAAAATAAACAAGACAAGACTCGACATGAGGGGGGAGGGGGGGGGGGAGGTCAGGTCACTTAGAGCCGAGCCAGGTCAGCTAGTCTATGTATAGGCAAGCACTATGCGTACATCCACACAGGATCGTACTTGGGAACAATTTAGGTAGTGGAGGGGACAAGCGCTTCAGCTCAAGCCAGTAAAACCAAGTGGCAATTTACTGGGAGGCCTGGTCCGGGGTCACAAATAAGGTATCTTCCATCGACATATAATAGTTGATACGGGAAAACCAATTCTCTATGGAGGGGGGTAAGGGCGATTTCCAATTAAGCGGAATCTGGGATTTGGCGGCGTTATTGAGGTGCTTAAGTAGTGACTTCTTGTAGCTAGAGATAGACATTGGGGAAAAGGAGAGGAGCCAGAACTCTGCGGAATCAGGAACGTCCGAACCAATAATGTTCTTGGAGATGAGGATGACCTGACTCCAGTAGGGAGTAATTCGAAGACAAGACCACCAGATATGAATCAGAGCATTTATGAAGTGCAGAAGAGAGTTGTAAATCTTGTTATGACCTGAGAGAATGAGCTGGGATATATCTTGAGACAAATGAGGATATCTATGAAGGTCCAGGTTTGTTTATGGCCTTATAAGTTAGCATGAGGATTTTGTATTTGATTCGGTAGTAAATAGGCAACCAGTACAGAGATTGACAGAGTGGGCTAGCTCTATCTGAACGTTTTGCAAGGAAAATCAGTCTCAATCATCTTTGAGGGCCTAGGAGCTGGGAAATGGGATAATAATTTGATGGAGAGTTTGAGTCTGATTGAATAAAGAGGAGAAGATACCAGTGTTCCCTCTGGTCCCTCTGAATTTGGATCCCCATACATTATAAAAAAAACATGATAAAGTCACATATCTAACTTGTCACTGGCCATGATCCAAACATAACCAAGACTAAAGATTAGTTGTTAATTAAATACTAATCTTTAATGCTATTAAACTAAATGTTCCATTTACAGGAGTCAGAATATTTAAGGTAGACCCTAGGTATCAGAAGTTAATTTGTACGAGAGTACTGGCTAACAATGCAATTCATATGCTTCTGTTTCTCTCAGATCTAACCTTCCATATAAAAAATGGATACTGTGATGTCTCTTAAGTCTTATTCTCTGTACTATTTGAAAGCTTCTCCCCTCCAACATAAAGTAGGCTAATCAATCTCTGCATTATGTCCTGCAATCATAAATGCTTCAAGCATGGATCCAAAGGATCCAGACCTGTACTACACAAGGCCGCATTTGTACTATGTCCAAGATTTGGGCTTTTAATGTTGTTAAAGTAAAAGCTTGTATTATGCTGCTTATTTACTACCGGCTTAACCCCTTGCCTTTGATGGAAAGTCAAAGACTTGATGATGTTTTTTTTTTTTTTAATTTGACCTCCATAATGTTATTTTTATTTGATATGCTCTCTACCTCATGCGATTGGAAGGGGAATTAAATTATGTGATATTTAGCAGTAAAAGGATTACACTGGGCCAGATCCTGAGCTAAGTACGCTAGTGTATTTACGCTAGCCGATGATATAAAATCACCCATTAGTATTTACTGCACATGCGCACGGCAGCTGTTACACCATGTAATTCCTAACGTACGTACCATCAGCGTAAATGCGAGCTAAGGGGTGGGTGTCATTATGCTTTGGAGGCGGAGGGAGGCATTTAAATTGGACATTATTGGACATCCCATACGTACGTCAGTACTTATGCTAGGAAAAGTTTAAAGCATAAAGTGACCAATGTACGTACGAGCGAGGGATATGCCTAGGGGAGTGCATAGAAAATACAGCAACATATACCCTTATACCGCAGACAGGAACACGAAAAAAGAACATCCACTTACGAAACTACCTACAGCAAATATTTCCTACTTTTTTCAGATTTTGCCACATTGGTGGCATTACATGTCAACTGCCAGTTTAACAGCACTCAGTCAGGAAATCGTTTGTGAGCACTCAATCATAAGCTGCTCTATCTGGTCCTAAATGCTTCATGTCTCCTTTCAGGAGCATAAACTGACAATATCAGCAGTTTGAGGCAATAGTTACAAAAAACATGTTTTGTAACTTACTTAATATCTATCTGATGCAGAACACAAGATCCTAGATCATTATATGATTGAATATAGAAAAAGCCTATAAATTAATAATTGCTATATAAGATATGATAATCATCTATCTGCTAAGAACTCATTACTGTGTGTGCATTCAGTGGGGGACCAGGCTGGGTGTGATGTTAGTAGAAGAACCATGTACAGAGCCGCCACGAGGGGAGGGGAGGGGGTACTAATTACCTGGGCCCAGACCTACCAGGGGGCCTGGCCCCGGACCTACCAGGGGGCCTGGCTCGGTCTGCACTGGTACAATTTTTTTTTAATGATTTTTTTTTTACTTTTTTTTTTTAATAGAGATTGCAGGCAGGGGGAGCAGGGCTGTAACTGAGCACAAGGAGGGGGTGGGCGCAGCTGAGCTGGAGCACTCCTCTCCCTGTAATCACAGCCAGCACTCACAGCTATCACCTTCTCTGCTAGCTCCGCACTGAAGATTTTTTCCAAAGTTTTCCCCTAGTGCCTAACGATTAGCCAATCAGGGAGCAGCTGATGTCATTGTGCTGTCATTGTTCGGGCAGTTGCCCTTTTTCAAAGATCTTTGAAAAAGGGCAACTGCCCGAAACGCGTCAGATCCAGCGCTTCCAGCAGCACAGAGGTGACGTCATCCCTTATAGACCAGAGGCACAGCCTGAACATCCGGGGACCCATTTTCATCATCATGACCTGCTTCCCCCACGCTGAAGCCTCAGTGGATTAGGGTATAAGAACATGGACACCTTTCAACCACTAGGATCTTCAACTGGACTTTTATAGTGCATTTATACATGTTTTAATGGATTTATGTTTAAAATAGTTTTTTAATAGACTTTTTTAGTAATTTTATTTATTTAATATTTCTAGTAGTGTTTTTAGTGATTCTGTCAACATTGTGGAAGTGTCCCAGTGGCGCTAGCCTCCCCCCTCCCCCTTCTTTCCTTTATTTGTTAGACATTGGGATTTATTGGTGAATCCCTGAGTGTGGAGGCCTGCACCCTGGTATATAGCGCAAATTCTGCCCTTTATTTTACATTTTAGATATATATCTATGTATAGATCACTATATCTATGTGTGTTTGTTTGTGTATATATAAAATGTATGTGTGTGTTATATATATATATATATATATATATATATATATCTACACACACACATCTTGTATAATACATTTATGTGTGTTTGTTTGTGTATATATAAAATGTATGTGTGTGTTATATATATATATATATATATATATATATATATCTACACACACACATCTTGTATACCACACACAGACAAAACATACATACATGCACTACACTCACACACACACACACATAACATATGCATGCATTACACTCACACAACATACATACATGCATTACACTCACAGACAAAACTTCTAAACAGTTTTTATTACATAAGCGTTCCCATCAGGTGAAAACACATAATTCAATTTAACAAGACATTAGTGTCCAATACAAAGTATTCATAACACATCACCAACCGGTCCACTAAATGACTCATCACAACATAGCTAACTGCATAACCACCTGCATTAAACCCTAATTCAGGCATCTAATACTGGAGAATAATAAACAAAATACCTCCCTATTGCGCTGATTTTAACATGACGGGGGCCATTAGCAATACCCCCTATGCCAGGGAGGTTAAGTGTTCAGATAATCATCATGCTTACACAGCACATAAAATTTAAAGAAAAACAAAGTCCCAAGGAACCATCCTGTCTTACATGAATTGTGTGTTTTCACAATATATATATTATATAATTAGAAAGAAGAAAAAGAAAGAAAGGTGAGAAGCAGGAAAAAGTTAAGTGACCCTATATTTGGGACGCTTCGCGGCGGCACAGATGTATTTATACTTGTCAACAATGGGGTGGGGGACCCCATCGCTGTTCCGGGGCCCATAAATCCTCTTGACGGCCCTGGCCATGTACGATATACACTACACT
>WWET01000017.1:1710204-1723147 GCA_011038615.1 Limnodynastes dumerilii
CCCTTGGCTTTTACCTCTCGAATACTTAAGCAGCTATGGAATTATTCTGCCCCCTCCACACCCTGTCTGCCCCATTTAAATGCCTCCCCACACCCACTTTTCTTAACTTCCTTCTTAACTTGGCCTGGCACATCCCTTCTTACTTATCTCAAAACAAACAGCTTTGTAAATCGCTCTTAATGGATCTCCGTTCTTAAATCCTAAGTCAGTGGTGAAAGTGAATTTAAAAGTGGCGGTATGGACATTTAGAAATGGCAGCCTGAAAATATTGAAATAATAGAAGTGAATGGAGATTTGTAGCTTTTCAATTAAATAAGTACAGTATACCCCCTCACTTCAAGCCCTGTCCTAAGTAGATTGTGTCTCTAAGAGTACTACGTCTGCACAGTTTATCCATTCTTATAAATACGCACGCAAATAGCAGCAGCTTCTTAACTGTGACTCAGGTCCATTGAAACATAGCTTATCCAATGACAAGTTTTTGTGTGTTTTGATTAACATTCATAACTTCATTGTTCAAATTTAGCATATAACATTATCAGTGTGTGAACGCTAAAACCTAATTCAAAATACCTAGAAGAAATCTGAGGTGCTCCTAAATAAAACATGTTTGTAACTAAACATATATAAGCTAACCATGACTATAAAACTAGCAAAAGTAATAACTATATTCCAGTAAGATGCATACATTTCTATTTCCTACAAACATACCATAAGTAACTGCTCTATAAAACATTAAATATATTTAGCTATATAAAAGTGTAAATTCTGTGGCTATAAAGAAAACACAAATCGGTAGATCAGTAACTCTGCCAAATCCAGCATGAAATTGCATAATATTTAATTATAATAGTTATACATTACTCACACATATTTTTAACTTAAAAAAAATAGTACAAAAAACAAACAACAACAAAAATAGCATGAAAACAACAAAATCACTAGTTATAGAAGTCAGATTGTTATTTACACTTGTTGACAGAACAAAAAAATCAAGTGCATTCTGCATGGAATAAAAATAGCTTGCAATAAGCAGCTGTTACCTAGATTTTCTTTATTAGAACTATTCATATTTCTAAATGATCTATATTCTCTTATAATGAAATAAAATGAAAGGAATATTTTTTCTTTTTCTTCATGTCCAAACATTACTTGTACTAACTCTTCCTGAAATCAGCAACCTGTCACTACACTCCTTCACATTATTATCTGTTAGAAACATGTTTGGTCACTATATACTTACACAGCTCATCGTCTTCGCATAAAGACATCTGGATAGGGCTGGGATATCAAAGGGTACAAAAAAAATATAGAGAGAGCTTTGTTGCAGAAAAGAGTTGCTAGTTCTTGGAAGTTTACAGGCAAATTGCAAAGTTAATCCTGGCAAAACTCCTCCAATGGATCTGCGCCAAATCCCCAAAAAATATATTTAAATAGATTTTTTTTATATATCCTCTTTTTAATTACTATGATAAATGAGAAGCTTCACATGTCTTCTCCCTTGCAGTTGAAGTGATTGTAAGTCCAGTGAGCTACAGTAAGAAAGTAACTGATGCCAGAGATTTCTAGAGGCCCATAGATATTTGACATTCCAGTACTTGCACACAAGCTGTAAACAAATCAGTCCCAGCAGAAGAACAGACTGCTCAGCCTACATATATGGTTTTCTTTTTGAGTGGCATTTGTGATAGACTTAAATGGTTATGGTTAATAACATCTATGTTTCCTACAGCCAAATCCTCAAGTCATAAAGACTCGTTCTATCAAGTGCAGCAGGTCTCCCCCCCCCCACCCTTGATAATTTTCCTGTACTGTTCTCCTTTGTGAGACAGAGGATTCAAACTGTCTGTGAACTGAAAACAAATAGGGACATAAGCCAGTACCAGCAACATATCATCGTAACTTCATAAATGTAGGAAATATATGAAATATAAACCAGATATACAAATAAAGATAAAACACATATTGAAATAAATAATAATTCAATATTTAATTAGTTAAAAAAATATCAAATAAAACATTTAATAAATAATAGTAAAAAACAATGTAGTTTACTATAACAATCTCTATATTGTACAGGGGTTAATGGAATGCTGGTGAATTCCTAGTCAGTAGTTGTTGGAGTTTATTGTAGTTTTTACCATAATAAAATAACGTTTTGTTGTATTTGATTGGCTATACATATTCCAAACACTTTAGATATTTCCCTATTCTCTTTAAAGTTTTATATTCTGGTGCAGGTGTATTGGTAGAATAACAGTTTTACTGGTGAATCTATATTATTTTTTCTTTTTAAGTGTGTTTTGCTGAGTCCTGTAGTCAATTTGTCATTGTTAATTAGGTAAACATGAGTTACTGCTTGCTGTATATTATTAGAGATATTACTATTTGCATCAGATTTATTAGGCCTACATAACAAACACAATCCTAACCATCAATCATGTACCTAAATGTACCATAGATTGGGACACTTTATTTAAGGGATGGAACAGTAGGTAGTGGCCAGCTATTAAAGGGATGACTCAGTAGGGAGTGGTCTTTTTTAAAGGGAAGGATCAGTAAGGAAGGGGCATCAGTAGAACGTGGGCAGCTATAAAAGGAATGGATTATTATGGAGTGGGCAGTTATTAAAGGATAGATCATTAGGGAGTGAGCAGTTATTAAAGAAAATAATCCATAGGGAGTGGGAAGATATTAAAGGGATGGATCAGCAAAGAGTGGGCAGTTATTTAAAGGATGCATCAGTAGGGAATGAGAACATATTAAAGGCATATATCAGAATGGAGTGGGCAGTAATTATATGGATGGATCAGTAGGGAGTGGGCAGTTATTAAAGAAATGGATCAGTAGGATATGGGCAAATATTAAGGGAATTGATCAGTAGGGAGTGGGCAGATATTAAATGATTAGATCAGTATGCGTGGGGCTTTATTAAAGGAATGGGTCAAAGTTGGGGATATGGATCAGTAAGGAGTGGGTGGGTATTAAAAGGAGGAATCAGTAAGAAGAGGACAGATATTAAAGGGATGGATCAGTAGGGAGTAATATATATATATATTAAAGGGATCCATCAGTAGGTAGTGGGCAGATATTAAAGGGGTGGATTTAAGCTAGCACCTATATTTAGAATAGGTGGTCGCCAGGCCAATTATTAATTAGAAGAATGCATGTATACTTCAGATAAGTGCAGGTCCTCAGTGCTGTGCTGCAGACCCTACAACATGACCCATTCCATTAGGTACAATTTAATCTGCTTCTCACCTTACAGCTGTCACTCACCTGGTTTAAATGAATTAACTGATATTTAAAAAACGATTTGTCTCTTCAGGTGGTTACCATAGTAACTAACTGTTGGAAACTGAGGAGCAGAATATTTTGTACCTAATGGAATGGGACATGTTGGAGGGTATGGTGCTGTGGTAGATTCTGACTGCAGGGGTTGAAATGCCCCCCTCAGATGCTGCTTGTGTGACTGTAGACATTGAGGGAAGGCTTTGGTCACTAATTTTATTGATACAATATGGTGGTTTGCTCTGTGTTTATCAGCCTGATCTGTCTGTTGTGGATCACAGATCTCAGTAATTGCTTTTGTCACTCTAGTCATCTATTTTCACTGAAGTACCTCATAACTCACTTGCAATTCACCCTTTCTGTTGTTGAACTTGGTTGTCTTTCTCTGGAAACACATGAAGTGGCAGTTTCTATAACTGAATTTTTGTTACAGACAGTTGCTTAAACACTGCTTTGGTGCTCTTGTCACCTTTCTTAACCAGCTCCACTTTCTATAATAATCTTTTTGACTTTCTGTCTCTCTCTATATAAATGTCACTTCTCCCTCTCTCTCACTCTCTCTCTCTCACACACAGGGGTCTATTTAAAAAGATAATTTTCCTGTGATAATGCATTATCGCAGGAAAATTAAGTTTTTGATATTTACAAACCATGCATCGCAATGGAAAACGACAGTTTTCATGGCGATGCATGTACATAACATTTTCAGAATGGGCTGGCGCTTCATTATATTTACAAAGTCTGGGAGCTGAGTTTTACACTCCGCAGCCAGCGTAAAACTAACACCAGCACAGGCTGGCGTTAGGGGTAAGTTTCCAGCAATCTCCCCATATACCCCCTTTTTTTTCTCCCTAATAGTTGAGATCATCACGGAACCTCTCAGGGCAGGTAAGTTTTAGTAAATTTGATGAATGAAGATGCCAGGCTCGCTGCGAGGAGAAGCGAGCCTGGAACAGCTTTGTTCATTAAAAAAAAAGCGAGCCCACAATTTCTACTTTCTTCCCTCCACTTTCTCCTCAAACAAGCCCGTCCTTTTTCTTGTGCTCAGTCTCCTCCTCAGTGATCCCTCAATGCCGACAGTCACTACTACTACTACTAAAGCAGACACATTAAGTCTCTGATGGTCTGACACCTTCGATAAATACTGTAAATAAATAAACAGATAATTTCATTAATGCCATCATAAGAAATTGGTTTATTGGATATCTAGTTGGCTATGCGTATTTCAGAAAGAGAACACAATTATTGGTATATAAAAAAAATTGTTTACAAAAGGTAGATGATAAAGGTCGATTGGGTCTTTTCTAAAGGAAACTAGGGTATTCTAAAGCCCATATAGTCTATTACATGTCTAAACACAATTGAGCATGGTTAAAGCAGAATAGTCTCATTAAAGTTCATGTTCCGATAATAATACATTTTATGAAGATTTGATGACTACATTAGAGAGAGTTCTGGCTTCATTTAATTAATTAGAAATAAAACAGTTAAGACATGCTATAAATCTGTACAATGTATCCCGATATCAACATTTTCTAGAGTGATTGCTAAGAGCAACAATATAAAACATTTACTGGTGTGTTATGGTTTTGGATATGGGTTTCATTTTGTCCATTAAGAGGTGATTAAAATGTAGTAAAACTGAATTAATCATA
This sequence comes from Limnodynastes dumerilii, assembly GCA_011038615.1. NCBI lineage: Eukaryota > Metazoa > Chordata > Amphibia > Anura > Limnodynastidae > Limnodynastes > Limnodynastes dumerilii. The sequence continues at coordinate 1,715,151 of WWET01000017.1, forward strand.
AATTATATGATAAGAATCATGGGAACACACAATGTAGGAATAATATTCCCCTGTGCTAGCTTATCATACACTAAAATAGATTTTTTTGATTGCCACTGCCATAGATTCCCATCGAAATCCAGTTTATATTTGTCATAAGGCATTGTAAGCAAGCATAGGTAAACCTCAGGAGAGAGGGATTTATGGATACACAGAAACTCTCTAGACCACATTTAATGTTTAAAATATGAACTATATAAAAGCTGTTTTATAGTTTTATCTGTAGCTCTGCAAAAATATAGACCAATGTCAATGACCAATGATGTTTGTTAATCCCAGGGACTACAACATTCTGCTTAAGGGCAGTCTTGTTACTGTTATAAAAATAGGCATTTAAAATTTTGCCGGCCTGTATAGTCAAGACAACAGTGTCCACCGGGAATTAAATATAATGAATGATATTACAAAAAAGAAAGTTTTTGAATGTGTGATGTAAATAACCAGTTGCCACTTTGATTCTTTGAAAACCATGCTGCTTATTGATGCTTTATATTTATGTTTGCATTTTATTCCATCTTTATCTTGCATCTCATTAAATCGTCTACATTCATACTAAGTAAATTACTAAATATTTATTGTTCTACATGGGTTTCTGCTATGTCATATTATCACAGCAGATCATACTATCCATACTGCTGTTATTTCTTCTACATTTGTTTTCAGGTCCTAACATACTTTACTCCCCCTGATTCACATCTTTTCATCTAAATTGGTCTAGCTCTACCCTAAAATCCATTAAATAACACACACAAACTCTTCTCCTTTCATAAATGCTTGTTTGTAATATCTTCTAATAATCACCACATTAAAACATCTCTTAGCATGCATAATCCTCTTCTATATCTTTCTTTCCTTCTTCTGTTAGTTGGTGATATTTCACCAATTTAAATCTCTGATATATATATCATTCAAATTTGGGATTCCATAGAAATCTAGATAACTGTAAAAACATCGCTTGTCTCTTATCACTCTCAAAATCCCTAAGATGTGCCCCATGGAATGAACACTCTCTCTGTAACAAACTAACTTCCATTTAACCTCTTTCTATCTAACAACCTAAACCTTCTTAATAACAATAACGAAACAATAAAGATATTATCTCACTGGCTTCCCTTTCAAATTGTGGACTACTACTTTAACAAAATCACACATTTACAGTTCTGCCCTATGTCACTTTACTTACCTTCATATCCTTTGAAGTACATGCTTTCTGATCTTTAACCCATTCTCTGTGTTGCTGTGATCTATTTTCAGCCACCCTGAACCCAGTAGAGCTTGCCAACAATTTCTTTAAACCTTTTCTGCATAGCTCTATCATTTCTTATCCTCTGACATTACAACCATTCCCATTAATAATCCTTCTTTTCCTGATACCTATAAATTTCTATATCCTCAACCTCATCTCTTTGCCTCTTCCAAAGGATTAATATTCTATTTATAAGAAATTGCAACTGCATTAATCTAGTATTTTTGAAACAGTATCTGATATTGACTCTCCTCTTCCTCTCATGAACCATAACCTTATCATCTGCACACTTTCCTCTACTAATTCTACCTCCATGCTGTGCAATTGTATAAAACCTCATACCTGTAGAAATCGTAATGCCATTCATTTCAACTGTCTTTCAACTTCTGTCCACAGTATTTAAATTAATCTCTCCTGTTAATCCCCCAAGATTTTGCTTCATACTTGAAGGAAAAGATTGACAAGAATGGACATCATTTGTTATCCTTTTCCCTCATCGACTAACATACTGCTCATTGCCCTTCCTTCTCACCATGTGCTCATTCTATCCTACAAATTAAGAAGTATCTGCTTTTTTCTTCTCTTCCTACTGTAATAGTAGTCCTCTTGATCCTGGACCCTTGCAAGTCAGTCAGTGTCTATATTCTGTCCATATACCAACCTTAACTACAATTACTGTGTTTATTCAAACACTAACTAATCAATCCAAATACGAAGTAAAACAACAAATTTATCAACCCATTTCTCAGCTTCCATGTCCTTTAAGGTTGCCTGAGATGCTTTCCTATACTTGGCTTGTGTACTTCCGTTCCTTATGTAATCTCCTGGATCCTCTTCAACCAGGCTTTCATACCTAAAACTCCACTGAAACAGAACTGACTAAGGTGGACAATGTTATAATCACTGCCAGATCTAAAGGTCACTTCTCCCATTTCCCATTTTCCGATTTTTTTTCTGCTGCTTTTGACACTGTTGAGCAATTTGCAATCACAAAAATTCAACAATCCTTAGGTATTTAGGACACTGCCCTTTCCTTGTTCACAAACTACTAATTGCTTTTTCATTGCTCACTTTGCTCGATCTACCTCCCCTTCTCCTCCTCTTCCTTCTATGTGCTATAGTACCACAAGGCTCATACTTAGGTCCTCTTCTTTTCTCTGATTTTACCATGTCCCTCGGACAATTAATAAAATATTTGCAAATTTTAAATATAAAATATAATCCTAGGATTGGGGTGGCAGGTGTTGTGGAAGTGGGTGACAGGTGGGTTACATTTCTCTATGGAAATAATTATTGTGATAGATCAGCTTTTAGGATACATCAGGATTTCTCAATCTGTAGTAACTTTAATTCACAGAGGGCTAATACCAGAATACTGGTTTTTAATAAGAACACACTGTTACACTGTTGTCCAACATCCACTGCTATCAGACAAAAGCACACCGTGACACCATGATACTATGCAAATACACTGATCAATATTCTATTGATGAAAGGGTCAAGACAATACAATAATTTAAAGTCTCATAGGTCTGACTCCTTCCATTGTTCCTCACTCAGATGTTTCCACAACATGACCATGCACATACATCCATCAATCATATTCTCAGATGAACATCACTGCAAATCTTCACATTTATAAGATCATTTTTATGAAAGAGTATTTTGTTTTTAAAGACTTTTAAAGAACGACTTATTTAATATTCTGATATTTTATGACAAGTGCACAGATGGTCGGATCTGTACAGGTCTTTGTATATTTTGTGACAATACTCCCAAATGTTCTTATTAGTGACACAATTGTAAATTAAAGTATTACAAATTCTCCTTCTGTTTTCCTTAAAAAACTAAAATAAAAATAATGGTTTTGGTGGATTGGTGGATTTTGTTTTACTTTATTTTTAAAACTGTTGCTTTAATAAAAGTGCTTGGTCAGTCCTTATGGGCAATACACAGAAAGTGTGTTAAAATTGGTATTTTAAAGCTTAAAATTTTAATTGTAGCAATTGTAAAACACAATAATGTCTAATGATACTATTTCTACTATCACTACTCACTTTTATAAATACCCTTTATTAAGAAGATGGAAACCTGACTGCTTTTGCTTAATCATTTTTCTTTAAGCAATACAATTCTGCTAATGAGATGTCTTGATCGGGTGTGAGCTACAGATATTGTTACATAATTTTATGTGCAATGAGCTTGTTGATGCATTTAAATTCATTCAAATATATTCAGCTATTTATTCTACCAGTGCAAAAGGTAAAAATACTTTCCATGCTTGCCAATTAATGCATATACAATGGAAGGTAGCAGTGTATAAAATACAAAGCTGGTGCAGATATTATCCATTGAAGGTAATGATGACATTCAGACAAAATTGCTGATTTTGCAGCTTTGAACTGGGGAAAACATAACTTTTAGAGATAACTATCATCAACAATAACAGTCTCTGTAATCCGAAGTTTATGGAGCTATAAATGAATGTCTAGATACCTATTAACCTTTTCTTTAAAATTTCATTACGGACTGTTTGCAGCAATGAAGGGGTTGCCCTAGCCATTTCCGCAAAATCCAAACTACTATAGTTGGTTATGTTGTAAAATATGTAATATTTTGTTTGTGTGTACTTGTGTATATTACAGGGTTGCCTACTTTTAAAAGCTTCCCCCTGGGAGATCCCAGAGGGAAGCCATACATGCATACAGGGGGCGGGGTTTAATGACATGATTTATGCAAATCGCGTAATTAAGCCCCACCCCTTAATAATTAATTACTAATTTTGGGGTTTAATAGGGATGAAGGAGAGGCTTGATAACGCAATCTGTGTCATCACGTCCCTCATTGTCCCGAGCAACACAAGTATACTAGTGTATAAGTCCCTTTCAGGAGTTTTGCAGGCTCTCCTGGGATACTGGGAGAACTGCCCGAAGTTCGGCATACTCACACATTCACTATCGGAAAGAAGAGAGGGGGACTTTTTTTTACACTTTTCGGAGCACCGAAAGCTCGGCGCTCCGTGGATCGATTGCAATGCCTCCTCGAGGCATATGCAATCGAAATCCCAGCCAGTTTGCAACTGGCTAGGGAGGAATGGCCAATTCGAAAATCGCCCATTCGGACTGGAGCCCCACACCCATCTATCAATGATAAATAACTTTTAAAATAAACTCTTATGACCTATGAGTATGAAAACAATGACTGAAGTTCACACAGTAAATCCATCTGCCCTGACATTTTCCTGAAAGGCCGGAGTGCTTGAAAGTATTAGTGGATTGGTATAGATCCCCAAATGATTGTTAAAGTGAGCTGCTCTGCCTTTACCAGATTGTCTTTAAATAAAATGAGCATTTCTCAACTAGCACAGTGTTAAAATTAAACAATGATCCACTCCAAAATGAAATCGTCTGTGTAAAAGCATATACTGCAGATATTTGTGTAAATACCCCACGCACCAAACAAGTACAAGTATGAGCTGAGAAGCACTAGGTTATTTCCAATTTCCCTAATGGCAGCTGAAGGAATTAACAGAATAGGAACTCCTGCATTGGCAAGTGGGCCCTATACAGATTTCTGACAGAAGCAACACTGGATAGGTAGAATTGCTAACAAGCATGCATTTGAAACATGCAAATACAAAACAATGCAGAAAACGTAAGGTAGGGACCTGCTATCATAAGTGCATACAGTACAAGTGAGGGGAGTAGCCTCTCCATATGAGAGTTAGGATGCTGTGAGGATCCAGTACAATGTCTAATATTTCATAAAGTTTTATGGAAATTATCTGCAGATGTATCCAATATAAAGTTAGGTAGTGGCTTTGCAGGACAATGTTTTAATTTAGATAAATAAAATAGATAAATGTTGTGCAATGTTGTACATATTGGGCCTTATCCAGAACAACGCTTCTGAGCGAATTTACGCGTGGCGGAGACGTAAAATCGCCTATTTGTAAGTACTGCGCATGCGCACCATAGAAAATACACTCATTAGCGTAGAGTAATTGCGAACGTATGTGCCATTCACGTATGTGTCACGTAAATACTTATGTGTGGGCGTGCCGATTTTACGTTACTCCAAAATACGTCTGAAATACGTAAAGTAGGATTCTAGCTCTCACTTTCTTTTTACATACTAGAGAATGTCAGCTAAAATCTGATTGGTTGCTATGGGCAACCCAGCAGCTTAGTAAATCTGGCCATTAGAAATATGTCCGAAATATGTCCGTGAGTAGGTGAAATATGTAAATTGTACATTGAGGGTGTACTAAGTGCCCTCTGCTGAATTTGGATTTCAAAGCTGTCCCCATTTTAAGTGAGCTGAGGTTTATTTGCCTTAAAGTCATAAGTATTTGTATATTTTTATGTAAAATTATGTCACATAGGTACTTTTGTATAAATATAAATTTAAAAAAATCAATGTTATTCACAATGTAATTGTGATTAAGCAATCTTATTCTTAAGGTGCAGTGTAAACAGTTTTTATTGTTTGTTTATATTTTATTTTATTTTATCTCCAAATATAGAGTAAACAGTTTTGGAAAGAAGAACTAGAAGGTGGCTTTATAAGATGGTCCTTATTATAACAGCCACTGTATCGGAATGTCTACGCATGCGTAGTAACTATTTTACATAATCTACGCATTGTTTCGTTACGTAGATTGCGTATATGCGGTCTTTAAGGCATCTGACGGACGTATTTCCGCTGAGGGATCCGGCCCATTGTACTTAAATTCTTGGTAGTTTTATTAATAAATAAAAATAAATGAATTGAAACTCAAACTAATAGTTGGCAAAGAAAAGCCAGTGCTTAGTCATCACACTAAACATATTACAAATCTCTAAATATCTGTATCTAACTGTATTGAAATTTATTTGGGGTGAAAGCTAGCCAACATGCTGATTGTATGTGACCATAAAAATGGAATAAACGATAACCTAATAAATGAAAATTGCATTTACCAATAACAGTCTATGCCAGTTGCGTGCTTATCAAAATTTGAAATCCCATCTTAATTCAAGTTTAATAAGAATAACCTTTTAGACCATAGCTGACTATGCAGCTGCCTTACCTAACAACATAAGACCCACCAGCTGAATCTAAATAGGTTCCAGATGAGCATAACAAGCATAGCAATAACCGTAAAAAACACACCCCAACGAGGCTCGCTAACTTCTGCGATTATGACACGATTTAAATCTGTCATATCAGTGGAACACTGATTTCCTGTGTCTCACATTGCTGATGTCATGAGTTTGATTCCCAGTCTATGCTTTATCTGTGTAGCATTTGTATGTTCTCCCTGTGTCTGCATGGGTTTCTGGGTGCTCTGGTTTCCTTCCACATACCCCAAAACATCCTGGTAGTTTTATTGACTGCTGACTTGGCAGGGTCTGAAATATTCCCAGTAAAGCACAACATTATATGAAGGCGCTATATTATATCCACCTCGCCTACTTCTTTATTTTATATTTATTGGATCCTCTCTTCAAGTGGCCCAACTTCAGGAATTAAACCACCCCCCATCATCATAAATTATTTAGTCTTCAGTGTTCCTTACTTGGTCAATAACCTTTTTTACAGTGAAACTCAAAATGTTCATGAAAAGGTATGAGGATGCCTTTCAAAGTTCATTGCATACTATGCATCATGTTTAAGGTGAAATCTGAACAAAACATTTGTTTTAAATAAAACTTTAAAATATATCTTCTTGCTAACAGACCACTTTAACACAAACCATCTAAGATGAAATATTGGACAAATATACAGTATTTTGCATTTACCACAATTTAAAGGTACCTCATTTAATAAAGACAGTTTTCAATCTTAATCACTGGAAATCCAGTTCAAAACAAAGCTACTCCTAATGGGCCAAAACAGTTATGACTCGTTTAAGTCTCTCTGTCCCCTCCTTGTGTTAATAAAGTCTTCCTGCCTCTCCTTGTGTCTATCCAGTCTTTCTGTCCCCTCCTTGTGTCCATCCAGTCTTTCTGCTCCCCTCTTTGTCTCCATCCAGTCTCTGTTCCTCCTCCTTGTGTCCATTCAGTCTTTCTGCTCCCTCCTTGTGCCCATGCAATCTTTCTGCCTCTCCTTCTGTGTCCATCCAGTCCTTCTGCCCCCTCTTTGTGTGTCCATCCAGTCTTTCATTCTGCCACTCCTTGTGTGTCCATCCTGTCTTTAATTCTGCCCCCTCCTTGTTTCCATCCACTTCATTAAACTATTACTTTTCATAATTCTTACCAGCGTCTGACACCTGCCATTTCTCTCCTCCGCGGTGCCCTCTCTCTCATTCTCTCTGCAGTAAGGAATTCCCCTTTCCTTCTGACCCCTTTAATATGCAGACAGACCAAAAATACAAGGGCTGGACTGGGCCCATAGACTTGTTGGGGCTCTTTGCAGTTGTCCATTGTGTCCAATGGATAAGACAGCCCTGGGGCTTGGTAGGCTAAAGGCAACTGCAGAACACCGGTGAGAACACATATTGGAAACCGCTGGTCTAAAAAAAAATACAACTACTTCTGAAGCGGATATTGAAGTGGGGAAGGGCATGCTGTTCTTATAGTATAGAAGGGTGAATTTAAACTGCTACTATATGGCATAATCTAATAATATTCTAATATAATATCCTAATCTATTAATATTTTTTTTATATTTCTTTATATTATATACAGGAAAAAATACGGACACCCTTCCCTTTAAAAACCAGCATTTG
>WWET01000017.1:1745725-1769722 GCA_011038615.1 Limnodynastes dumerilii
AAAGACCTAGAGTGTCTAGTCTTGTCTCTTCTATTGTGCTTGGCATAAAACTGACAGCTATGTTCTGTAAGCGTAAAAAGGAGAATTGATACATTTTACACCACATAGATGAAAGTCATAAAAGATATAAAGAATCCACAAAGGTTTCCTGGCACATCAATGAGTGTTATAAGAATATTACCAAGGATGGATCTGATTATACTTTAACCGTGATGAAGAATCTTCTCTATGATATAAATATTATTGTCTATGTCTTTTTGTCATCGTGGCCACATTCACACACTTGGTACATGGCTAATGGAGGAAGGTAAACACATTGACCCTGATCCAGATCTGATAGTACACCAGCTGGTGTGATGCTTCTCTGGGTGATTTGCTACTTAACATGCCCAGAACTGAAACTCATGCTGTCATGGGCGATTTAGATCTGGTGCTTGCGCTCTGAGGGGCATGTAAAGGGAGGAAAGGGGTAAAGGGACACAGTCAATGTACAGTAAGGGCGTGCCAAGGCAAGTGCACCCGATCCTGGTCAGTATACAGAAGTAACAAAGATTACTTTAAATGAGAACTTTAGCACCTTTTGCAAGTCATGTCTAAGTCAAGGGGCCCTCATCAGCTTAATCGTTGTCCAGCAAAATACAATAAACGGATATGGAATCACTGCTCTTTAAACATATACACTGCTCTTTATACTTATACACTGCTCTTTATACATATACACTGCTCTTTATACATATACACTGCTCTTTATACTTATACACTTCTCTTTAAACATATACACTGCTCTTCATACATATACACTTCTCTTTAAACATATACACTGCTCTTTATATATAAACACTGCTCTTTATACATATACACTAATCTTTATACATATACACTGCTCTTTAAACATATACACTGCTCTTTATATATAAACACTGCTCTTTATACATATACACTCATCTTTATACATATACACTGCTCTTTATATATAAACACTGCTCTTTATACATATACACTAATCTTTATACATATACACTGCTCTTTAAACATATACACTGCTCTTTAAACATATACACTGCTCTTTATATTTAAACACTGCTCTTTATACATATACATTGCTCTTTATACATGTACAATGCTCTTTATACATATTACAGTCATTTTGAATGTATTCATATATTCCTGTAGATTCATTTTTCCATTGCTTTTGAGTAATAAGTAATGAGTAATTACTACAACTGAAGCTTCCATTCTATATATACAGTTTCTAACCCTTTCAGACATTTAATACAACCCTGCTCTTGTAGAGCGTATCTGGAGATATAGCAGCAGAGAGCTTGCCACTTTGCACCTGTATGCCATGTGTCATTATTTACTAACCAATCATATGTCCCGTTTACTTGTGCATGTGGATTAAACGTACCAAGCCGTCCATAACAGCACACAATTGCAGTAAACAGGATGCGCTCCATTTATGATCTGAATCGGGGCCATTGTGTATGATCACAAGTATAGTTTATGTTTACCCTTCAACAATAACTTACCCTGTGTAACATGTAATTGCTATTGTAATAGACAGACAGACAGACAGACAGACAGACAGACAGACAGATAGATAGATAGACAGACAGACAGGTATGTGACACTTGGGTTGTATTATACATAAACAAATTAATCAAGCATCATCAGATGAAGAGGGTTATTACTGTCTTCTGATTGCACATTGTATATGTTTTATACTCGTAACGGTTGTTATATCAAGGGATTTTTATTTCATGTATAAATTGGCAAGTTATTTATTGTAGTGTAATTAGATTGCATATTGAAAATTTAAACCTCATATATGAAAATATTTATAGAGTGGGATATATTGGAATTATGATTAGAATAATATAGTATTCATTATGCTTATTTAAATATTTATTAAATTCCTCTGTGTGCACTTCAGCACTCACCTTATGTAATCCATTCCCTTGCATTGTCTATTAAAGATAATCCTTAAATCTGTACGCCCTCTCTTGGATTGTTATTCTACTCTGTGGTTTTTACATATCTCTGCACCATTTTGGTCACATAAGACCTATGCCTTCACCATCTATATATATGACATCTCATATTTACTAAAAATGAGGATGGTCCTATTTATCTCAAAATATGTTAACACTGAAAGATTTAAAAAACAAATCTACTAAATTGCAGGTCAAATGTTTACACTAAGCAGACCCAGATGTAGGAGTTTAGCCTGCCTTTAACTTAGCACAACTTAAATATCAAAGATGTAGTATGCACTATCCTTCTAGGATACAGATGAATATTGAAACCAAGGGCCTTTTCAGGTAATGTCATTGGGGTAGATCCAGAACTATGTTTGCCGTACGTTTATTCGCGTAGCGTATTTTCTTGCGCGTAAATTCGTTACACTCCCCTCGGCACACCCCTTGAACGTACGTATTTTGTCAAGATACGCTTTCCAATCCCTACCTTAACTTTTTCCAATATAACCGCAGTCATACGCACACGTATGTATGGGCTAGACAAATTTACGCAGCTAAGCACGCCCATACTGTACACTTTAAATACAACCCCCCGCCTACTAGGCCTTTGATATAATTCAGGATGTAATAACCAGTCTTGGAATCACTTAAATCATGCTAAAGATGGCCAAAAACTGGTCAGATTATCGGCCGCAGCAGGAGGAGATGCAATAAACAGGATGATTTCCCACTAGGGAAAGGTCCAAATATAAGTGTTACTCGCCTCTGCTGCTGGAACCGAAAATCCTGGTAGAAGAGGGAAGTGCTGTAGAGATTGACTGGACTGGCTGCACAGGCCTCTTGCCAGTCTCTTCACTGATTCCCTGGGCCTCCTGTGAATCTCGATGGGAGTCCCATGCAGCAAGCCTATTGGCTGGTTGCAACAAAAAAAAAACTCAGTAGAAAGTGGCCAGATGGCCAGAGTTTCAACACTAGCTGGCTGGTGTTCTCTGTCTGACTACACAATTAACAGTTAGTAAATCAGTGATATAGTAATGCAGGCTCTGCATCTCTTGCAGATTGTAGAACTTTCATTACTTTATCCACTGTTCCCTACCTCTCTTCCCTCATCTCCATGCACACCCCTTCCCATCCTCTCCATTTTGCTAACCACCGCTGTCTGACCTCCCTACTGATCACCATATCTCACGCACATGTCCAGGACTTCTCCTGTGCTGCACCTCTGCACTGGAATAACTTCCCTTCTTCAGTTAGGCTCTCCTCCACATTGCAGGTCTTCAAGCGTTCACTCAAAACGCACCTGTTCAGGCTAGCCTACCCCTCCTCCACTTAACATCCTCACCGAATCCTACTTCTATCCCTTTTCCTTTCTTTCCCCTTTCCTCCGCTCACACCAGCAGTCCACTTCCTTCCCTCTCCTTAGGTCTTCTGTAAGTTCATCACTCCCACTTAGTGTGTTAGCTTAAATGAGCAGGGCATCCTAATGTTGTTCCCTCCTCCACCACTCCCCTCTCACTTCATACCCTCTTGACCCCCTCTGCTACCCTTTTACCCTGTTCCCACCTGGTGGCTCCCTCTCAACCTCTCACTGCTCTCTATCCCCTCCTCCCTGATCTGCCAAGCTTGACACCTCACATTTTGCCTTTCATTCTGTGCTTGCTTCACTTTATTTCATTGTAGTGATATTTTTATTTTTATATTGTATTTTATTATGTACTATGCTGTCCATCCCTACCCTGTATGTCTGTACTGTATTTTGTTGTTGTATTTTGTATGGCGCTGCGGACACCTTGTGGCACCTTCTAAATAAACATTATTATATTATTATTATATATTAATAATAATAATAATTTTGTACTTGCTAATAATAATAAAATCAGACAGAGATAACTCAGCCCTGGAGGTGGAGGTGGATGGAAATTGGAAGCTTGTGCCCGATATATTTAAAATATGCCATAAGAAAAAATTATCGGACCCAAGTGGGTGGCTCAGTGACTAGCACTTGTATCTCACAGCACATAGGTCATGAGTTCAATTCCCAGGCTAGGCCATATTGGTGTGGAGTTAATATGTTCTTCCTGTGTCTGCATGTGTTTCCTCTGGGTGCTCTGGTTTCCTCCCACACTCCATAAACATGCTGGTAGGTTAATTGGTTGCTGAATAAATTATCCTTAATGTGTGTGTGTCTGTGATACTGAGCTTCGAATGTAGCTCCGGTGGGGCAGAATGTGAAATATTCTCTGTAAAGCACTGCATAATCTGAAAGCACTATATAAAAACCTGTTAATAAATAAAGTGGTTTTTGGGTGTTTTATTACAGTTAGAAAAAAATCCTGGCTGTATACTACAGCAATTATTGATCTCATACTCCAATCACTGGACGATCAGACCAATAATCGCTCTAATGTAGATCCTATTGTTATATAAATATATGTACATTCATACACACATATTTATTAGTGGATGCTGTCGATATGTATGAGTTGGTTTGAGCAGCTGAAACCATAATCAGTTTTGATTGTGGATTTTATGTTACAACTGTGCTTAGGATTTTTTTTATATGGTTAGTGAGAAATGCTCTCTTAGAAATTCTAAGCATGCATTAGTTTTTTCTTATATTATAATTATATATTCATATAAATATTTTATATGTAGAATACAAAGCTTTGGTTAAGTTAAATCAATATCCTCCATTATTATGAGTAGTGTTGGATAGCTATCTGTTTAAATTTAGTCACTCGCTTGGAAAAATGCTGGTGTCTGTTACATTTAACATATAATATTAAATAACTATCATCACAAGTGAAAGGCCATAGAAAAAGAAAAAGAATAATAATGTTGTTTAGAAAAGCAAATGAAAATACTGTTAGTCACTATACCTGTGATTTCTTCAAGTGACATTCATGACACTTTGTAACAATAAACTGCAATTTGCTAATTACTATAATTAATCATTGCATTCTCTAGCAGTGCTTTTTCTGGGTAGCATGCTGTTTTGACTTCATCCAGAAATGCATTTTAGCTTCCTTCTAAGATAATTTCAACATGTGTAAAAACTAACAGTTCCTTTTCATAGACATGACATCAACAAAGCGGAAAATCATGTTCTTCTTTCTTCATTTTTAAATAGACTGCTACAACATAAACATAAAGTAACTGATAACTTAGCGCTGATTTATGTTAGCAAGCAGTGTTTTCAGAAGCCATGCTAAAAATATATCTTGTGTTAATGATGTATATTAAAACAGTACTTATTTGACTTGGTATTCTATCTCAGTAATTGAGTGCATTATTGAAGATACTGATATTCCTGTGTAAGTGCTTCATTACGCTTTTATAATGTAGCAATACATCATATACTTTCTGTTCCTTCACTGGCTGTCTACATGGGACAGAAGCTGTGGCTCTTCAGACATCTAAATATATTGCTTGTTTCTTCCCCCTCTTTACAGTCTTAATATAAGACCACTCCAGTATTGCTATGTTTTTAAAATTAATTGCTCTGTTGTAATATTTTAATAGTTTGTTCTTGAAGGTATACCAAGGTAGCTTGGTATCGTTCTGAATTCTCCTAACAATATAAGCTGAATGACATTTTGGCAAAAATCTAACAAAGATACATATAGGTAAGATAATGAGTGAACCCAAAACCCAAATGTTGACAGTTAAAATGCCAAAAGGTCAAATTGTTTACAGTTGAGTATTGTGTTAGTATTTGTTTGCAATATCTGTAAAGTTAATGTAATGCAGATAGCTAGTAAAAAAAACCTTCAGAAATTCAATAATATATATGTAATACAAACATAATACTCAACTATCAACATTTTGACCTGTCAATAATGTGACCTGTCAATATTTTGACTGCCGACATAACAACTGGCAAGGGCTACGTTCTGTAGGGTGTGGGTCCCCGTTGAGAATGGCCCTATTTTAATTTAGTTCTGAACTGGCTGGGAAATTGATTGCTTCTGCCAAAGCAATCGATCCCCAGAGCACCGAACATGATGCTCCAAATAGTAAGTATCAAAATTAACCCCAACCCTTTCCCTAATCCTTATCCTAAACCTTCTCTTCTATTACCCTAATCCTAACCCTCCCTTCCCTGCAGCATGACTCTAACCCTCCCTTCCCCACAGCTTGACCCTGACCCTCCCCCTAGGGTCCGGCTGCGCTTCCGAAAATGAATGGGTGAGTATGCCGAGCTGACAAAAAATCTAAATGGCTGCCTATTCAAAATAGAGACAACAGAAAAAGAACTTTCGGCTGCCTCTACTTCTGAAAGACAGCCATTGTGCCGATTCTAAAAGTGAAATGCACTTTCTTTGGTAAACGTGGATTTAAGTAGTAAAGTGTTCGGTTTTGTTAAGTAAGAACCATAGGACTTCTTTAAACCCTTCTATGGGGAACACACAAAAATACTGTGACATTTTACTATGTGTGAACCTTAAAATTATCTTCATGAAATTGATATGTTCCCATGGCAAAAAGGATAACTAAAGGTAGTGTAAGTAACATCAAATCATAAAGGTTTAATAGCAAATGCTAATGTTAATCTTTTGCAGATGGGCCCATATGGTAAAGCACTAAGATCAGCAGGCCATAGTCATACAAGGGACTGGTACTGGTCACTCTGCTTGTGTGACTTGAGTGTCTTGGTAAACTGCTCAGGTAGGAGAGATCAGTACTGACCAGAGGAAGGGGGTTGGTGTTCAGTGTTCCACAAAACACTGGTGGTCTGTTTGGCCATACTGTAAAGTCATTATCCCAGGTGTGGTCCGAATTGGTGAAATCATTGCAATATCTTTGTGCTATATGTTTTATTTTAAACTGATTAGCAGTTATTTGTAAATTACTAAAATACAAGAGATGACTGAAAAACAGCTGCCTGGTTGTAAGAGGTTTGACCTTTGTATAAGGAAGGTTAGGAAAACCCCAGAATAAGAAAGCCAATGTTGTTTACAAAAGAGACAGCAAATATAGTGAAAGCAAAGATGGCCTTTGGGAATTATAAGCAAACTCAAAAAGATGATGACAGGGAGGAATACTTTACAAAACAAAAGAAGGCTAAAAAGGTTATCAGAGCAGCAAAGGCACAAACTGAGGAAAAACTGGCCCACTTGGTCACTTGGTATGAAAAGGGGAAAAAAGCTTTTTTAGGTATATAAATAAAAAGTAAGGCTCAAAACGGAGGGTATCGTAAGGCTCAAAATGGAGAGAGTAGGAGTTTTTTGAGGGTGCAAGGGCTATGGCAGATCATCTTAACAAGTATTTTTGTTCAATATTCACAAAAGAAAGAAAAGGGAAGAGACCACTTTTAAATGGGAAAGCTATTAATACAATGGGGACAATTACTACTACTTTCACTGAGGAGCAGGTATTAAAAGAACTTTCAAAGCCAAAAGTAGACAAATCAATGGGACCAGATGGGATACATCTGAGGATACTAAAAGAGCTTTGAGGGTTGCTGACAAAACCATTAAGTGAATTATTCAATCAGTCACTAATAACTGGGGTGATTCCAGAGGACTACCGACCAGTGAGTCTAACATTATGTCACATCGCAGACTGTTAAATAAGATGAACATTTTGGGATTGGACTTAAAGATAGTTGCATGGATACGATCTTGGTTACAGGATAAACAACAGAGGGTTGTAGTAAATGGGATCCCTTCTAAAAGAAATATTAGAGAGAGATTCAAGGCGCAGGGTTTATATGTTGTGTAGAAGGGTGCGTATGTGTGTGTCTGTGTGGTCTACAAGTCAATGCGCTTCCCTCTAGCATCAGATACATTTGTGTAATGTTTAAAAGAATAAAAAAAAATAACTCTGCTCTGGACAGTATTATGTGACCCTTGAGATTTTGCAATACATACTTATGTCTTCATTCCACATATTTATTTTCTTGTCGATTGATTTTTTATGTGGGTTGATTCAAATCTGCACCTGGGCAAATTTTCTAGCTTTTCTTTTATGTACAGTGTGTAGGGAAATACTTTTACTTTTAAGCTAGGAAATGTCACCTCTCCACTCAAATTCTAAGTGCGTCTTTTACATTTATCAAGATGATGCTTTGCACCTTTATGTTTTCCTGCTGCTTATATCTCTGAATCAGACCCCAGTTTTCAAATGTCACTATTACACCACAGTCATCACAGGCCACACAGAGACTATACAAAGGGAACAGTGGACTTTATAACACTCTTTATAGCATTCTTTTGTCTGCAGATTTTGGAGCTCAGGATGTGCTGAATAAAAAATAAAATAAAATAAAAATTACTATAATATAGAATATAGCCAGTATTTTTGCTCATACATAATCCAACTATAATATCAAGGCAAAATTATTTTTAAATGTAATTTTGTCTAGCTTTAATACAGACTACAAAAAATGAAAATGTCTCTTCAATGGGCAAAGGTGTGTATCTCTATTGCATGCAATGGTACAGTATCTACTCTGTGGACTATTCCATAAAAAGCTTTAGACCTACTTGTTCCATAAATAAAACATAACCCCTCCCTCCAACACATATTTGTATTGCTTACTCCTGTGAAAACTTATGTATACCTTAGTATATTTTTCTATAGACTATCTATAAAGCACCTATATAGCCAAAATAATAAGATAATGAGTTTTCCAAAAAAATATTTTATTTTATTTAACTAGATAACAAGTTTATTTAATATTGTTTGTTTTTTGCGCTGAATATAGGCGGATCAACAACTTCCAGAATAACAATTTGGTATTATTCTGGTTATAAAGTGCACATTTTTGCTGATTTTTTATAATAAAGTATTAAAAATTATAAATAAGTTTAATTGAATAACATACAATCTTTTTGGAGATTTTTTTTTAACTGTCACTTTATCACCACCCCGGTAATAACTCAGGTTTTTCAGCCCGAGTTATTGCCGGGTTTTTTGGCAAAAATTATTTTGAAAACCGGATGGATCCCTTGAAATATGTAAGAGTAGACTCGGGAAATTCTGGGTCCCGGGTCTGTCCTGAAATTGTAAAGGGGATGTCCGTGGCTCCCAGGGAGGGACTTAGGTATATTAGATGAGACCCGAGTGAAACCCGGGTTAAAAAAACCCAGGGTCAGTACCCTTCAAATCACCATCAGACAACTTGGGTACCAGGTTATTAGACTCAGAACCAGGACCCCTGGCCAAAAACCTGTGTCTTTAGTGGCAATCTGAAAGGTGTATAAGCACATTCTCTCTATTTTTTTCCAATAGCCAATTGAGACTTGAACAAAATAGCATCAATCACAGAGAGCAGATTGAAGCCGTCATACTTTGGAACCCATATTGCAGGACTAAAAGCAAAAAATAAAAGTAAAGTCACTATTAGAAAATATTTTCAAGTCTTTGTTTCTAATGGTGTTTATTGTATGTTTACATTGGATTACAAGTTTGAGATAGAGAAGATAGAGGAGTCTGAGCTGTTTCTTAGTTACTGCTGGAACTGGCCTGACCTGGACTACCATAGTTAGTGTTCATTTCAAAGGGACTTGAGTTAAGCCAGACTGCTCTGCTAAAACCTGTGGTTAGAAGCTATCCAAGAGTGTAGGGGGCAGAGGGGCAGTTACACCCCCCCATGTTTTCTGTTAGGTGGGCAAAGATTATGTTTTGCCCTCTCATGCGCTTTTACACAAAAGTGAATGGGGATGAATGAAGCAATAATAGAATAATTAGCTATTCGCTTCACTTTCACCGTCAATTTCGTGTGGTGCTTCCAGAAACAAACATTAGATATAGCATTTTAAATCGATAACACATTCCATAACCGGTGAAGCAGTGACTATAGATTTAAAAATCAAACAAGATTAGGTTGTCATTGAAATCTGAATAAAAACTAGGTTAATGACTATGAAAAATGATGAACAATTGAATTTATCTATCTTTCTAACAGCTATTGTACTAATTGGTGGTTAATATTAATAATTATATTTATTTAATGTATAAATAATTTTTTATTGTTATAGTAAAACAATTAAACTGGGGTTGGTTAACCCCAGAAACACTGACAAAAATTAACATAGGATGGGGAATCTTTGTATATCTATGTAAAATAAGGTACCGAACAGGAGAAAGGGGTTCCAGACCCTTTCGTAGTCCTTGGCCTTTTGCCCTACCATGAAAATTTCTGTTCCTATGCCCCTGAAACTATTATTTACCACCAGTAAGATTTTGCCTAAAGATGGTTCCAACATTAGTGAAAAATATGGCAGGAGGAATAGTAAGCCAAGGGAGCAATAGCTATCCCTACACAATATAAGTAAATGAGAATATTGTACTACAAATAAAAAATAACATTAACAGATAATTTGCTGCAATTTTTCTGGAACATTTAGACATTTTACCTACAATTCTCTCTAACTTCCATTAGATATGTGTATGAAGCACAATAAATAACTATAGATAGTCACTCAAGTATTATTTTGAGAAGACCTTGGCATTTCCAGTAATAACTTCAGCCATGCTATCTTTTATCACACAACATGCTGAATAGTTCAGCAAGGTCATACATTTTTATCACTTAGCTGATACAATGAAGCATCTTACACTCTTAAAGGGTATGTTACAAAAGTACAACTTCTTTCTTTTTATTCTTCACTAATATTGGGCCCAATCCAGAGTTAGTAACTGCACAAAAAGGCACAAATTTGCATTTGGACAAACTATGATGCAGATACACACAAACACTAAGCAGTTTTATTAAAACTATTTTAGAGTTGAGCTAAAACAAAAAATCACCCATTAACCCATTCTTTTTGCACATTTTAAATATGCCTCTCACTGCAATGTAACTGTTTTTCATTCTTTTGCACTGTGTATTCTCTGAAAAAAGGGGGCATGCAAAAATGTTGTTACCCGAATACAAGCCACTGCTGGACCGCATTCTGGGGACAATTTGTTGTAGGGAAGAGGTAGATAGAGAGCCTTAGTCAATGAGCATTATAGGTATACTCACACCATTAAATCCAATCCAAACCGAGCACAGACATAAGTATGCACTATTTACGTCAAAACACTTGCACAAGCCAGGACAATGATGACGGCTGACATACCACAACCTATAAAATTTATGCTGAAGCAAATTATATTAATAACTGTTATTAGTAGATTTGAGTGCTGACCCCCGTGTTTTAGTTTTGGATATGAATCTTTCCTGTGCAGCTACTATAGTATTGCAGCTAGCACAGGTGCTGTTATTTTACAACTGAAAAACAGAAGGCTGTTGATTTCTAAAAGAGCAGGCCAATAATACCCACACAACCAAATAGTATCACTATCTACAGCAAACAACCATTTATCTCAACCCTCCTATCTGAAATGGCTGCCAAATCACAAGGGAGTGTCTTATATAGAATTGTCAGTCTGTGGTCAAAAATGACTGTTTTAGAAGTAGAGACAGCTGAAAGCTGTCTAGAGACTTTTAGGGTTAGGCTCTGGGGAAGGGAGAGTTAGGGTCATGAAAGGGAGGGGTTAGGGTAAAGGTTAGGTTGCAGGGAGGGGAGTCTTAGGGTTAGGCTATGGGTAGGGGAGTCTTCAGGTTAGGCTGCTGAAAAGGGAATGTTAGGGTTAGGGTAATGGAAGGAGAGGCTTAGGGTTAGGGCAATGGAAGGGGATGGTTAGGGTAAGGGTAAAGGTTAGGGATTGGAACTGGCTGGGAAAGAACATACATTCTGAAATAGGGCCATTCTCAGCAGTTACCCACACCCCTTATACAGTAACCAAACCACATGAGTTCTTCACAACTCTCCGATCTGAAATGGCTGCAAAATCACTAGGAGGTGCCTTATATAGCATCCAAACCACATGCAAACAGTTCTCCACAAATCTCCAATCTGATTTTGCTGCCAAATAATTTGGGAGTGCATTACACAGGATACAAAACCACAAGATCTGATATTTCCGGAAAAAGGTCTTTTTACTTCATATTGAAATCCAAATTTGACGGGAGGATCTGAGCCCTATCTTGGTTCGACTTGGAACCCCTAAATTGTAATCTGTTAGATTTAGGGCTATGTTTACTAAACTGCAGCAACGAAAAAGTGGAAATGTTGCCCAAAGCAACCAATCAGATTCTATCTGAAATTCTGTAGTATGTAATAGAAAGTGTCTGAGTCCTATTGGTTGCTATGGACAACATCTTCAGATGAGTAAATCTAACCCCTAAGGTAATCCGAAACACTCATCTCTAGTTATAGTTGCATCATTGATGAAGCACTACACAAAATATAACCACCATTTCTAGTTTATATAACATCATTGGGGAAAGGGAATGTGCCTAGCAATGTAATGTTGGATTGTGCTTGACTGCATTGTTTCCTTATATATGTAAAATGCCATACTTAATTTACACTGGGTTTTACGAACTGCAGGATGCTTTCCATTTTGTGTTCTAACTCAGATAAACCCTATTATCTCTAGATCCATATTAGAGAGGTACAGCATCAAACAAAAAATGTGTTATTAAACATTATTTTAAAATGTTTTTTTAAATAATTATTTTATCTTCTTGGTTATAAGGATTTTCTTTTCTTGTAAGCCTCACATGTACTTTGGAATGCTTCTGTACAAGATTATGATAAACAGGCACTTTTTTCATCTGATGCTCTTACTAATTGACTGTTCACTAGACTGGAGAGGTGACATGATTTAAAAGCAAATTATTTTCAGTCAACTAATTTATCTTGAGATAATGAATGTGCTGAAAATCCCCTGAAAAGAAAGTAGGGCATTGTTGTGATCCAGTTCCATACAGCAAACCACCTCTTGCACATGATAAAGCCTTTTTCCTGAAATACGCGATTTGAAAATTTTGTATAAACAATAGGAAATAATTGTAGGCAATCTTCGATATCTAATTAAATAAGAGTTGCACATTTTCTGAAGCATACATATTTTTATCCCAGCAATTACATAATCCATTGTTGAATAATATTCAAAACACTACAATACTCAATTTTGATGTAAATTACTACTGGCATGGCTCATTATATTTACATTACAGCTGCAATTCTCTGTGAAAAATGAGGTGTATTCTTGTATGATAAATCACTCTGATTACATATAAGAAGAAAATATAAAGCCAATGTTTTTCCTTAAGATTTTTATTCAAGGTGTTATTCATGGTTTCAGATTTTAGGGGTCATGGGCCTGATCCAGAGTTACGCTTGCCGCCGTTAATATGCCAGTCGCAAG
Organism: Limnodynastes dumerilii; assembly: GCA_011038615.1. Taxonomy (NCBI): domain Eukaryota; kingdom Metazoa; phylum Chordata; class Amphibia; order Anura; family Limnodynastidae; genus Limnodynastes; species Limnodynastes dumerilii. The sequence continues at coordinate 1,758,916 of WWET01000017.1, forward strand.
CGTAAGATCGGCTGAAAAGCCGATCTGGATATGCGCCGAGTAGATGTTGCCTGGTATAGCTACGGCAACGCCCGATCGTCCCAGCGTATTTACACCATGGTTGAGACTCCCGGAATACTGGGAGATCCCCCGGACTCCCGGGAGAGGACCCTTTTCTCCCGGAGACAATACAATGTTTGAGAATAGTATTATTAACGGACACTGTATTGTCACATACACAGTGCCTGGACCGCTGTACCCAGGCACTGTGTATGTGTTGCTATGGCAATACATACACAGTGCCTGGATGCAGCGGCCCAGGCACTGTGTATGTGTTGAAATAGCAACACATACACAGAACCTGCACGCAACGGTCCAGGCGCTGTGTTTGTGTACCGCTGAAACTGCGTGACACTGACGTCAGCGTCATGCAGAAGAAGAGGCGCCGCAGATAATGGAGGGTGAGGAAGAAGACAAAACAGGTAAAAGTCTTATAAAAGCTTTTTGGGGGTTTAAGTATGAGGGGGAGAGGGGGTAATGTGAGGTTATAGTATGTGTGTGGGGAGGTAATGTTTAATTATAGTATGTGAGGGGGGAGTAATGTAATTATAGTAAATGAGGGGGAGAGGGGGGTTAATGTGTAATTATAGTATATGAGGTGGAGGTGGGTAATGTGTATTTATAAATACAACTATAGAAAAGAATCCCGCACAGACAAATCTTAAATAACCAAAATTAATAACGGTTTCATAAATGTGATCCCCTATTGCACCTTAATATAATTCATGTGCTGGGTGGGTGCTGCTCACAGGAAACATTAAATTGAAAATTAGCAACAGAATTCCCACTATGTGGTTATTCTAAGAAAGACCTGTTAGTTAAGCGCACACCAATACACTTGAAATTGAATAAAGGTAAAAAAATTTAAATATTTATTTATATCAATACATATTGTTCAAAATATCACAAAACATGTAGACAAACATAGCATGCTGAACAAACAACACTTTTAAAATGTCCATGTACTTTCCGTAGGAATCATTATGCCAGTGTCTTTGAAGTGCTGCTGGCTATACAGTTCTTACCCTTACTACAAAAACATGAAATAAAAAAAACAAAAAAACCATCTCACGATGGTGCTTCACCCACTTAAGGGCTGCTTACTTACCCTACCTAAAGCCAGGCTCTTTTAGGTTAGTGCAATGCTTAGGGTTGTAAAATAGACACTGCTGAACAAAGAAGTACATGGACCGTAGGTAACACCAACACGTGTTTCACTTGGAAAGCTTCATCAGGGTGTGTACCTATTAGTCTGGAGAAAGGCTTTTTATACCTTTAATGAGTTGATTAATTATCTGCAGCTGGCTTGGGAGGATTTGCATAAACACCGCTATGACTATTGGGAAAAGTAGGAGTAAGGCATGTAATAGTATGGGCTGGTTATGTGTAATTATAGTGTGTGAAGGGATAGTAATGTAATTATAGTATATGAGGGAGGGGGGTAATGTGTAATTATAGTATATGAGGGAGGGGGGTAATGTGTAATTATAGTATATGAGGGAGTGGGAGTAATGTATAATTATAGTATATGAGGGAGGGGGGGTAATGTGTAATTATAGTATATGAGGGAGGGGGGGTAATGTGTAATTATAGTTTGTGAGGGGGGTCATGTGTAATTATAGTATGCAATAGGGGTAATGTGTAATTAGTATGTGAGGGGGGTAATTATAGGGTACTTGTTCATCTTTGCGGCCCCCTGCTAGACGCACCCTGCTGGACGCAAAGATGAGGAAGTACCCGTATCCCTGCTACGCCGCTGCCGCACTAGCACTGATTCATGTGTTCTGCGTCGTCCAGCAGGGGGCCGCAAAGATGAACAAGTACCAATTATAGTATGCGAGGGGGGGTAATGTGTAGTTATAGTATGCAAAGGGGAGTAATGTAAGGTTATAGCATGGGAGGTGGGGGTAATGTGAGGTTATAGCATATGGGGGTTGAGTGTAATGGTAATATTGTGTGGGCATAGTGGGGGTGTAATGTGTGAGTAGAGTATATAAATATATAGATATATACTGTATCTGAAGGACTGTATATATGTAGAAGCAAAGTTTTTTAAAAAAAAACCAGTAAAAATGTCATTTCCAAGGTTTTTCTTGTTGAAAAGATGGTAACCCTAGAATTCACCTCTCCCTAAATGTGCTTTGCGTATGCGCCCAATGACATCACCGACGCGCTGTTCACAATGTGCCTGCCAGAAGACGCCAGCCATTGCAGAACAAGGAGAGTCGGCAAGTGAGAAGTAGGCAAGTGAGGAAGGAAAGCGGGACACAAAGGTAAGTAAAAAGGAGAGAGGCTGGAGAAACATGGAGGAGAATACTGAGGGGAGCTGCAGGCACATGATGGGGAATACTGAGGGGGGTTGGAGGCACATGATGGGAGATACTGAGGGGGGACTGGATACTTTACAGGACACCCATACACAAACACAGGGACCGCCCCCCCAGCAACCACCCTGGCGATGTAGGGACCGGCCCCGGCGATGCAGGGACCGTCCCTATGCTTTTTACTTTTCTCCCTGAAAGTAGGCAACCAGGATTTACACTCGCTTATGCCAGCTGAAGTTAAGGTAGCCTTTAGCTAGCGTAAGCGAGTGTTAATACGCTTGGACAAGGGGGAGTGTCGGGGGAGTTCTGCCATGTTATGCTGAGCGTTAGAATGCTCAATATAACATCGTAGTTCTGGATCAGGCCCCATGTCATCATCATGAAATCCAGTCACATGATATGTCATGTGGTTAAGTTATGAATACTTATAGCATAAATCTAAGTCCTAGTTCATTACGTGACCACCAAGGAAATGTTTGTTTTACTATTTATTGGAGCAGTATAAATCTACATCACAGACTAATCTTGTTAAATTAAACGAGAATAATAAACAGATTATTGACTTTCTAACAGAAGTTCATTAAATACGCTAAAAAACAAACAAAACCCCCCAGCACATATTGAGTGCCTGATATTATGTTGTGGGGGAGGGGTCACACATGCTATAGCAAGGATTTTATAAAGATAACTACAAGTTGAAGTCTTACAACAGTACCAGCCTCTCTTTTTAGAAAAGAGGGATTTATGTACTAAAATAAACATATTCTTAGAGGTTTTCCCTAGCCTCGGGTTGCAGGAAAAAAAATGCAACCGTTCTGATAAAACCGGGGAAGGATTGTCTGTGATGAAGGTAAAGTTGTGGAGCTGCTATCCTTATCAACTATTCCCAGTGCTGGAACTCACATCAACTCACATGAAACCACATGACCAATCACAAGCCAAGCAGCGCCACAAGCCGAGCAGTGCCATTACAACCAGCGTGGATAAAGTACACATGCATCGGACTCGACACACAAGCAGCCCACGTGCACTGTTTTAATGATTTTGACGCCAAAACTTTTAAATCTTTTGGACAATCCGTCGAAAATAGGTGCCGGATCTCTGTTTCGGTGCGTTCTATGACAAACAAAGCACTGACTATTCCCATTATTGTAATCTTTCAAAGTAATATAAATGTTAGGAAAGAGTTTTGGAAAGCTGCCATATTACAAAGGAAAAAACTTTATATTTAATACCATGGGACTATATTAGGAGGGAATTGAAGCACTTTGTATTGATCCTTATCTATGCTGGGAATCCCCTCTTCCCCCCATATATGACTGCACTATGGAAAATAAATGTATATAGCATAATAGCCAGAGCAAGTAGGAATTATTAAATTGAGCAAGAACTTGTATTCAAACTTCTTTAAAAAAGCCACATTCAGGAACCAAATACTTTACAAATGATTAATTTATTATGTAATTGCTGATTTTCGTTGTTCAGTAATGGATTAAAGTGAATAATACTGAATAAAACTTTACATCTATAATTCCTTAATTTAAACTTTAGACCATTTTTTTATTTTAGGTAGTCACAGCAAGCCATTACATAAGTGTACTGTTACACACAGCAAGCCTTACTTATCAATTCTATTCTCCTTCCAGCAAGCCAACTCTCCTGTCAGCACACTTTTGACACCTCGTTTTAAGTAATTCATTTATTTCCTATAAAAATTATGTCTTTTTGCTTCAAGACATGTTTTAAGGTATACACAATTTTATTTTCAGGATAGGTTTAGGGTTCCCTAATGGACTACTTATACTAGCACAGGGCCAGTATAATTAATTCCACAAATCAGTAGGTCAATATTGTTCTGTTTTACATTTTCCATCACAGGGAGGCAATGGCTAATTGGAGTAAAACCTACGATACCTTTACCTGGAGCTGATATGTCATGGATTTGTAATGCTTAAGGCAGTGTGAGTGGAAATTGCAAAGAATGTTTCAAACCACCAGAAGGGTAGAGGCATATATCCATCTGCATGATAGGTACAACAAATGTCCATAATAAGATTTCATTTTAGTGACATTTAGAAATCGTTGGAAATAGGGCATGTTACAGTTTTAAATAAATCATACATTATTCCAGTTTTACCTGTACTGCCCTTAGCCTTTCTTTTTGATCAGTTGCCATTTATGTGTGAATTAAATACTTACTTTCTAATAGTACTGTGTTACCTGAATCAACCAATCAGATTATATTTAACATTTTATACAACCTAGCTACAAACTGATTGGTTGTTGATTATGATGAGAACATGACAGCTGATCAGTACAACAAATTAAGTGTTGCCATAAGCAATTGCCTAATCTTGCTTAGTGGTAGGGTCTGTATAAATCTAGTTATGAATACTAACTTTATATTGTCTGTGGGTTGGACCCAATTTCCATGCGCTTAGATCCCAGAGCAAAGGATTCAGAAAGCTCCACACTAGCACTGAGCTGCACTGTACAGACATCTGTGCGTTCACTTTGTAACTTCTCATACATACTAACTCCGACTTTAAGCTTTATAGGCCTGATCCAGACCTATGGTGATGCACTGTGCTTACTAAAGCACAGCGTATCGGCGTTCATTTTAAGGACACTCCCCCTGTGCGGGCGTATGGCCCCTTCCTTACGCCGGCCGGCTGAAGGCTACCCTACCCTTCAGCCGGCGTAAGGAAGGTGCCATATGCTCGCACAGGAGCGTATAGGCCGCTTAGCCCTCCCTCCCACCCTAATTTACCTAGCTCCCCCCGCCCACCTACACTAACCTGAACGTAGGGATGCTGGGGGACGTCCTAGCGACGGTGGGCGTAGGTCTGGATCAGGCCCTATAACTCAACCACATGGAAATACTTGGAAGTGTGGAAGTTTGACATGGTACATGGAGAGAAAATGCCCACTTAATAATTCAGCCCAGCCCATCTGTCTTATGTGATATTTCTCTGAAGAGTAGATGGACCAGAATGCATTTTGAGCAATTAGCTGGATTTGTACACTGCACTGAGCATTGTAGGTAAGTGGAAGAGATGGAATAGACCACTTAAGGTCCCCATAATGGGGGATAGCACCTCTCCCAACCAACTCAGTACGGCATGTACGCAGTATGACCGTTCTGGGCATGCAGCTGTCAGAAACTGGTGGCGATGTATTTATAAACATTGCTGATTGACTCTAGTACTTGGCACTGTATTAAGCCACCAGCCTCTGACAGTTTAGAGACCCGTGGGTGCAGGGGGGCTGCTGTCACAGGCTCCTCTCTCCTCAAGGATCTGTAGCGTTCTTAGTTATGTCATCGGCAAGTGTACGTAATCCGCCTAAAATGCACTGTAGTGTGGAAACTATGAAGTCTGGATCCAGCCCTGTGCCATTATTGAAGGCTATTTTGGTGACAAATAGTAAATTAAACGTCTAATAGGAATAACATAAATGGCGGATTAGGACAACTGCTAAAATAAGAAAATCTCTTCACAAATGCAAAGAAACTATTCCATGGCAGATGTGTCTTAGAAGTGTCAATCAAGAGTTACTTGTGTGGAACTTGTAAAGGGGAATTTGTGATTGATAAAAAGCACAGACCTTCTAAGCAGAACTTTACATTTGGTTTGGTAGGAAATGTCATGCTGCTATCAAAGAGAATACTATAAGATTTCTTCTGTCAAGACAAATCAACTAAGTGTAACTGTATTGAGAAGAATTCTTTGTATGTAGAAGTTAATGTGTAGCACGTGCTCTCTGTCCAGGTGCTGAAAATTGATCATGCCGTGTTACTCTTATTCTCTGAGAGGGAAAAGTGTGTATATAGGTTTGTCACCCTGCTGTGGAGAATTCGGAAATCAATTAGAAATGCCAACTGCACGGATTGTTTTTGAAAAATATACTGAAAATGATGCAAATCCCTTTGCTTATTCTGTCAGCCTCTACTCTTCACGGAAGCAAAGCCCAATAAATCCCATTAGCCATTTTATAAATGATGCATGGTTTAAATTGCAAAGCGCTACGTAATCTGATGGCGCTATATAAAAACCGGTTAATAAATAAATAAATAAATGGTAAGTTTTCTTTTTTTTTCCTAATTCATTAATAACTATGAATATGAAAATAAGAGGAAAGTTGCACCTGGGCAAAACCCTCGTGATTTGTAAAGTAAGGCAAACATCATCATCACACAGTGTTAGAGTTGAGAGGCGATGTTTTCTAGCTCAAGGGATTTACTAAAGGGCAAGTTAGCTCGGCCATAAAAATTGTGGCACGCCATTTTTTTCCAGTAATCTTTTTATTTAAATCATCGGATTTACCAAAGGGAGAGTTCTCCTGTCAATTGTTCATCTTCTGCGATGTGTGGCGCTTTTTAAAGGGTTAATTCGCCGGAATTACAAGATTAATCGCCAACAAATTATTAAATTTTAATTATTCATTTATAAAAATAAAAATAATTTACTTAATAATACTTAAAACCCAAGCCGCGGCATGCTATGAACCCTTACAATGCTGCGGCATATACTACTATAAGGACAGCATTCCCATGTATTGCAGGGCATGCTTTGCCTTTTAGTACCATAAGCGGTAGTATACCAAGCCAAAATGGTATGCCGCCGCAAATTTAATTGCCACACTACATATTAATCACAGAAAATACCCACATACATATTAAAAAATATGACATACCCACGGACAAAGTAAAAACATGCCCCTTACAAAGAAAAATACATCACATATCCCCCTTTACATTAATGAATAAAGTACACCCCATACAGAAAAATGAACATCACATATCCCCCTATAGACCAATAAAAAAAACATGCCCCTTATATAAAAATGAACATCAAATACCCCCTTATAGATCAACAAATAAAACATACCCTGTATATAAAAATGAACATCACATACCCCCCCCCCTATAGATCAATGAATTAAACATGCCCTGTATATAAAAATTAACATCAAATAACTCCCTATAGATCAATGAATAACACATGAATGCCCCATACATAGAAAAATACATCACATACCCCCATACATAGGAATTGCCATAACATAACCCTGTACACAATATAGTCCTTAACATGACCCCCTTCATATAAAATAACATAACATAACATAACATGTCCCCTTAATCATTCCTAAAATGTTTTGTGTTCCCCAATGTTAAAATGATATTGTTAATGTGGCCCGTACTGTGTGTAAAATTAAATGTTCCCTTTCCGTTTATTTAAAAGATTCATTAACTTTGTTTTTAAAATGTATTTAAAAATGTTATTTTTTTATTTTTTTTATTTGACCCTTTAATATATGTGAAATAATACTGTTCCCCTTTTGTTACAATGTATTTTTTCATTTCATAATATTGTAGTAAAAAATATTCAATAGTGCTAATACTTTTTTTCTTTTTATCCAGGCGACAGTGTGACTCCAGGCCAGAATATTCTGGAACCTTTTGATTGAAGACCTTTTTCTTCTTGGTCCCTCCAGCAAATGACTGCTGTCATTGCAGGGCCCTTATTTACACCCTCTGATGGGTGCCATCACTATTACACCAGGGATCAGGCAGGTAAAAATTAAGATGCTTGAAGCTGTTGCAATTCCATATTTTGTGTAAACACAACTTTACTTTATTTGTAAATGGAACACCCTGCATTGCTGCTAACCCCTTATAACTGCCTCTTCAATTGCAAGGTTAAACAAACTAAAGTGTGTAAGGCTTAGAGTGCTAAAAAAAAAATGGTGAGTACAATACTCTTCTGTATTCACAACCTGTTAAGCATTTGAGCTAATTGTTATAAGTGCCATAATGTATTGGTCCAGTATTTTTATGAATACCGGAAAGAGGTTGTAGTTATACTATGAAGCAGAATAACGGAAGTGGCTATGTTGTAGAGGTGCTGAACCTGGTAACTAGTTTGTTAAAACAACAGCAACAATCATTTTTATAATCAGCAATCTTCACAGACGGTAATATAATATAACAGGATATAATGTACAACCATAGTTTTTGTCTGTTACTTTGTTCCTTCCGGGAGATCTCGGAGGCAGGAAAGAAAAGCTGCTATAGGGGAAGGGCATGATGAAGCCTTAAGCCCTGCCTCCTGCCTGTCAAAGTTACACACTATACTTTTACTAGGAATGGGGTGAAGCTTTACTTATGTAAAACTTTGCCTATCCCTAGTAACACTTGGGCTCGCATTGGGGGCAGGACTTGAGCCCGTGATTTGCATGGTATCATGGCCTCAATCCACTTTGTGGGAGATTGGCCATATCTCCTGGAATACTGGGAGAAATGCCTGTGGCCATTGACTGATTAAATATTCCTGGTAAATTGCTCCACAATATGATGGAGGTAAATAAGGTAATTATTTTGAAATTAAAATGAACAAAAAATGATCTGAATGCAGATCACAGACCAAACAGTCTCATAACAAAATAATGTCTCACATATACCAAAGCCACATACTGTATGTCCAACCATTAAAATGTACTAGTCCTTACAAATCAGGCAAATATTGCTGTATTGGAAAACCTTAACTATTCAACAAAACAAACACTGTTTACATATAAAAGAACAAAACACACAAGCATTTTCTTAAGACACACATTTATACACTACCCCTCTCACTACACCTCTAAATGTAATAATAATACATCGGGTTAAAAATAGGAATAAAGCAAAGAACAAGACTGAAATGTAAGACATGGGCCTTTGTTTTGTTTGTCTTACAATCTGCAATTGTAATCAGCAAAAGAGGCTTGGGAAAAAGAATAATTAACCTGTAGCCCTGGAGACTATTGGACAAGCATAGAATGTTGTGTTCTGTCAATAGCGTTACTAATCCTATGTGTGCTATTCTCCTACACTTTATCTTTGAACCTGGAATGTTTCACATTGTTTATTCCTTATATAAGTTATCATCAAAATAAATGGATATAGTGTACAAAATACATACAGTATGGTAGCAGTTATAAGAAAATACTTAATGATCAACAGGCAATAACAGTCTTCAGCTTACAGTGCCTATTTATCAGAGCTCTATAAAACATATCTTACTATGTTGCCTTAGTGAGTCATAAAATAACAATGACAAATCTAGATGGTTTATTCCAAGAGTGATTCATTTATACACATTGCTAAACCTCAACATATCTGGACATCTGTAGGGAGAAATTTGTACAGTAGTCAATGGTAAAGAATTTGTTTTATAATATTTTCTTGTCTTAGCTTTACCGAAGACTACATTTTGACTTGATAATTGAGAAAAATGATTGACTCATGTTTATTATTATTAATTATTATTATTATTATTATTAATAATAATAATAATAACATATTAATACTATATGCTGGCAACCTACTCAGTTTTAAAGTAACATTATAAACCAACACTGAATGGATGTGGTTTGCTGGTAAGAAAAACTGTCTTGCGACAGGCTGAATCCGGAAGTCAGGTGCTGACTGCAGTCACTTTTTGTCAGTCTGCACCTATAAAAGGATGGCCCCTGTAAGTTGAATGCTAAAGAGAAGTTTTAATACCCAAAATTTTAACCATCCCCTTCCTGCAACCTAATTCTAACCTTAACCCTCCACTCCCCACAGCCTAACCCTAACTCTCCCCTAATCCTAACCATCCTTTCCTTGAAGCCTAACCCTAATTTTTCCTTAATCCTGACACTCTGACCTCTGCAGCCTAACCCTAACCCTCCCTCCTCCAAAGCCTTACCTTAACCCTTTCCTGTCCAGCAGCCTAACACTAACCAAAACGGGTGCCATTTTGAAAATGGGCCATTGGAAATGTTGGCCCATTCCGGAATGTTGATTGTCATTTTGAAAACATAATTGAGAATGGTACAGCTTTCAGCTGCATCACTATCAAAAGCCTGCATACCAACTGGATGATGGCAGGTAGACTGGTAGAAGAGAAGGCACTGACTGCACACTAAAGTTTATTGAACAGCATGGTTTGATACATTAGGTTTAATTGAGTTTAATTGGCATCCTATCCGCACATTTATACATAGCACAGAGATAAGATTTACAGCCATTAACATTGCTATTGTTGTAGAAGAGTGCAAGCGATCATACACATTATGTTAATTTCTATAAAGATTTATGGGAAATATATACTTTTACATAAATTACACTATTAGCACTTCATCATTGTATTGCTCTTGACTCCACCAATCTCTTGGGTCACGCACATAATGATAAACTAACAGTTATTGCACATTTTGCTGCCACTTTTAGATTATAAATATTAAAAAAGGATGCTGCTCAAGGACATATTTTCTTTATGTTCCCTCCACTGATTGCGTATACTCTTCCAATCCCCCTATAATTCCTTCATGTACGAGTGTTGCTGTTTTCATGCATTGTAGGAATTGTATAGGGGCATGACTGTTGTCATAGAAAAGGCAGCAGCTGATTA
>WWET01000017.1:1769757-1780240 GCA_011038615.1 Limnodynastes dumerilii
GCAGCCAAGACCTAGCAATAGATAATGAAAAATAGCATTAATTAGCTGACAGTATTAAAGTGGCAGTTCATTAGACTTTCTGTACATGGAATCAAGCATTGAATAGTTCTTAAGTCATTTAACCCATATTTCAGCCTTTCATTTCTAACAGTGTAATAAATGTTGTTGTTTTGTTATTCATCTTATAAGAAAAGGGAATGTTTAAAATGGGTGCAGATAACAATGCATTTAGAAAAGGCTCTGGAAGACCATATTGTCAATTTACAAGATTATCTTGGACCGAATCCACACATAATAACGATAACCAAATTCCACAAGTTAGATGCAGAATTCGGCTGTTTGACTGGCAATGCGTGTGCCAGATGTTCCGTTACGGATCTCTCTGGAGATCTGTCCAACAGGGCGGTGCATCCCCGGGGGTGAGCATTTAAATTTTACAGTCAAGGTGAGATTTACGGGTTACGCGCAGATCATTGGTCATAACTCACTCAAACTCTGCAAAGAGAGGGGAGTCCTTCTTCAGTGCTGACTGACTGACCTCTTTACATGCGGTAAGCGCACAGAGGTTAGGATTTAATCCCTTGTGATTATTTATCCTGTGGAGTGGATTGTATAATCAGGACAAATGTCATTTTTATGACACAAAGGTCATTTTTTTTATAAGATAAAGGTCATTTTTGGGGCATGAAAAAAGTTTTAATAAAAGGAAAATAATGTAATATAAATTAACATTTTCATGGCCCTACTAGATATTTAATGATTTATTAATGGATGGGTATCAGGGAACCAAATATGTTGCTATAAGACTATTTATTTTAAAAATCCATGCATGTAAATAGTCCAAGTATGAAAATGACATAGCTCTGAACATGCCATGTTTTATTAGTGTAACTAATGCCCAGCAGTTAGATTTGTCAGTGTGTTTGAAATTCATAGCAACAGGTTAGATTCCTGCAGTAAGCACATATTTGTATGCAAATAGGATGTCAAAAAGGCAGAAATTATTAGACAAATGAGGCCTGATATTGCCACTGGGCATTTACATTTGTAGTTAGCATGAGTCAGACATCTGCTACATGTATTTTTCTCTCAGTTACAAAACATAACACACAGTATTAAAATAGAAAATCTGAATGTTCAATTAAACACTGCTAATATGGCAATATATTTGTTTGCACACTATGCTTGACAGGAAAAAGGATGTTTTCTGTTCATGGCAATACATTTTGAATTACGAGAGGTGCAAATTCCACCTTTTTTGCATGCTGACAAAACACTTACCGGTAGCTTTTGCTATTAAAACACAGAAGCTGAACACATTTTTAACAATTAAGGGCCTGATTCACACTTAAGAAGCTGCAGCTTCTTAAGTGCGTATCAGTCTGAAATTACCTACTGCGCATGCGTAGTAGGCAATTTACGCTATCTACGTAACCGATAGGCACGTATATAGCGTAGGTGCGGCCTTTACAGACTGCACGCAGCATGTTACGTAAAAAGAGGCGGCAATATGCTGCCTCGGGGGGTTTTTAGGCAGAAGTGGGAGGGGCATTTAGATTAGCTGGGGAGGACGGTAGGGAGGCGGGAAGGTGCAATGTCCGTATGGACATTGCACGGAGACTTTAGGTAGCCCTATGGCACTCGTAAGTGCCTTAAGGTACCTAAAAACGAGGGGGCGGGACGGGGGATGGAAGATTGAATTTGGTGCGCATCTGACTGCACTCACTATTCACTGTGAACCAGGCACTAAGTTTTTATTTTGTTGAGATGCAGGTTTGGCCCTAAAGCGAGATACACACCTGTCAGGTCATGTTGGTCCATTGATTAACTGTGTACCCTCACAGGGCCGCTAGTTACATTCAATGCTGTTCATCTGGTCTGGTCAAAATAGTTATAAGTCTGCTTACAAATCAAGTGACCTGTCGCAAATCACCTGACCAATTTACAAGTGTGTATGCTCCTATGACTGGTTCATCTAATGTTTCTCCCTATGTAAGCATGTCTATGAGTGGCCGCTGGTCTGCCACAGATTGGAACAGTGTGTGCAGTGACAAGTGTGCACCTATTTTAACTCTGAATCAATCCCTATATGAAAAAATGTCCAAAATAATAAAAATAATAAAAATAAGACACAAAAAATACATAAGGACAACGGGGCTGATTCAAAGATGCGATTGCGAAAAGATCGCAAATATACGCATCTAAGGTTAAGATCTTAGCAGGTTCCAGCCCACTGCATAAACAGTCACTCCCCTTGCAAACAGCGGTGGATCTTAAACTTAGACCACCATTGACTAGCCCTAACTCTGCGCTGGCAGTTGAGATCTTAAGTGACGTAGTAGCGTATATTTAAGATCCCAAGTGTCAGCCCGCGCCCACTTTCCCTCATTTCCCTGCCTCCCCCCGCCCATTTCCATGCAAATCCTTAAGATCTTAAAGATTCGCTGCACTTAAGATCTTAAGTGCTTGCCATCGATTCACACTTACGATCTTAGCGAATTTACGCTCCTAACCGCTACGTACATGGCGTTGCACTATTACTACGCATGCGCAGTTTTGCGAATTTTCTAAGATCCTAAATATACACTCCTAGGTGCCGTGGAAATCGTATCTTTGAATCAGGCCCAACGTGCAAATTCTATACATTTGAAATAACATTAAGATCCCTTACAAATCAAAATACAACAGAAGATGGTGGGGCTCTATAACCCTAAGTCTTCCCCCCTTAGCCTAATGCTGTCTCCCCACTTAGCCTAACCCTAAGCAAGATAGTCTGTTGTAGAAAAGTGTTGTGTAACTACGAATTATAGAATTGTGACTCAACCCTCAAATAAGGAGAGCTTTTGTAATGTCATACATATATGTACTTTACTGAAAACCCAAAATAAAGAGATAAAAAAAAAAAAATCTAAATACATTGGGCTGGATCCAGATCTTGTTAAGTGCACAAAATTAGTTACCCCTGGGCTAAACCATGTTGATTTCAGGGGGAGTCATATTTCATCTGTTGCAAACCGTATTAGTGTTGAGAGGTGATGATAGTAAAGCTGGTCAGTATCTGTCTGCAGTAAACAATTCCCTACATGCAAAGAATACAATTAACTTGGCTCCCCCTGAAATCAACATGGTTTAGCCCTTGAGTAACTAAGTTCATGCACTTAACAAGGTCTGGATCCAGCCCATTTTTCTTATAGTTCTTTATTTCAAAATCATCAGGAGAAAAATATAAGTAAAAAGTAGAGAACTAAAGGAGACACAAGTAAGTTAATATTTAAGTTCAATTTCTTTAACACTGCAATTGCTTGCTATGAAACTGCATTAGTGATTAAGGATCCTGCTGTTCCACCATTCTAGTGGTACTTCCACTCACAGAACAAAAATAGTATTCCTAAATATAAAAGACATTAATGTACATAATGTACATTAGCCTCGGACACTAATGTACAGAATTTGCTATTCTATCCTTCACACATAGGAAAACAGTGCACTCCCACTGCACTCCTATGTGTGGAAGGAATTTACAAGTATTGCACCCTGTGGAATACTGGATCGTATTTACGGGCTTAGCCAAGCGCATGTGCTGTAGAAATTCACAGCCAACTTAAGTACATGGTGTATATAAGTTGACTGTTTTTCATTTTATATGACACCTTATGACATGTTTATAGAGTGAAAAATGTGGCAACACTAATGGTAAGACGCATAACACTTAAAAAAATAACTTTAATACATACTTTATTTCAAGCACCTAAAATGTTTCAGAATAAAGAGATCTTCTGAAAATGTAGAGACAATTGAAAAGAATGGTATTCATAATTTATTTTGCCCAGGAAAATCAACAAATAACTTTAGACACAAAGCATGCTGCTGTGTGTAACACTGAAAGCAGTTTGATCGGTGGAGTTCGGTGTAGCAGTAACAGGACTGCCTTATGTTTTATTTCACACTGTCTGGACTTTAGCTTTCACATCTTCAGACAGCATGACAGGAGCATGCAAAACAGGTTGATGTGAAGCATAAAATATATATGTTTGTGTATGTTTTCTTAGAAGAAATCAGACTATAATATGCTTCTATAGGCTATGGCAAGGTGTAGTTTACACTGTTTTAAACATGTTTATGGCATATTTAACAGTACAAAGCAGTGGTCTTCTGCTAAAAATACAAACCAACTCAATTTCTTTCTATTTGCTTCTGTTCTTTATTATTTTTGATCTGGCACAAAAAAGGTGCAACTTCCAAATTTGGGGAAATTTGGGTTAATTGGGTCAGGAAAATGTAGAAATGCATGTGGCTGCTAGAAGGTGCTGAGTAGAGGGAGGCTTGAAGCTGGTTCCGACAGCCAGAAGCTACAGTGTGAAAATGTTAGCATCTGACAGGGTCTCTATAGACAGCTCTCAGTCTGGGTTCTGAAGATATTTATAAATAACCTTCCAGCAGGCTAACCCTTAGTTCGATTCTCTGCCAGCAGGGGGCAATGGGGGGGGGGGTTACAAACTGTTTGTGAATGTGCAAAGCAGTTGAAGGCTGACGACCACACTATCCAGCTATTCACTTTGTGGTGTGCGTGATGGAAGTTGCCTTCTCCAACAAGAAGTCTTCTAATGGCCTTGCTATGGGAGATGGCTGTGTCTACTTCACTACTGGTCTTTATAAAAACACATAAATAAGAAAATATGGAATTTACTATAATTTTCAGTATGAATCAGGTATTATTATTATTCTGTTAGTCCTGATCTGGGACATTCACAAGTATCATGTATGAGTTATTATTGTAGGCGTGGGAACATTATTTTTTAAGTTTCAGTAGTGCCATGTTGCTCATACTGAAGCATATTTGTATTTCCCTTGATACTGATTTGATAAACAGGCAATATGTTTACAATCACATAAAATGAATCTGTTTCCTCACAATCAATAAATGAGTGTTACTTACATACACCTTTTCAGATCCTTTTCTTTCCCATAACAGTGCATGCCAATAAAATACTAAATACTTCACTAACAATATTTTTGAAGGCATATGCTCTTTATGAAAGATTTAGAACACTTTAGTGACTTATAAATTGATGTCATTGATTGAATCTCCATGAAGCTTAGCAATTTATTCCAGAGAAAAGAACTAGTATACAGAGCTGCCATAAATGTCAAGAGTTGTTAAATCGCTCATTACACAGTGCAATATCCTCTAACTTACTCTTAACATTTAGACAAATAAATACATATTAAAAGTACAAAACAAAAAAAGGAATCACATCACATTCAGAGCCAGTCATTCCCATACTATTCCATTACAAAAAAATGAAAGGTAAAATGAATAGTCAGTTTCTTTATTGTATGGCTAAGGTGATAACTCTTTTACATATTTAATAACACAAAGCAATAATGCTTTAGGCCACTAAACCAAATATTGATTATGGTGAAAAAAAACCCCAAAAAACTCCAGTCACTTGCTATTATGGTTGACTTTCAGAAGTTAAGGTTATCCAGGAGGAGAGCAGTTTCTACAGAGGTGACAAAATCAACTAAAGTATTAATTATTTTCTCATACGCTCTTTAGAATCTGGGACCGGATTCACACTTGGGGTTAAGCCTATCGCTGTGGAGGCTATCATAAGGAATTGCTGGTCCACAGCCCCACATGTAGAAGAGAAAGACACTCCCCCCTGCTCCTACATCCTTATTGGGGAACTGTCACCTGGACTCTGCCTTAAATATTCCACAGGGAAACCCTTCCATGTGGAATACTGAATTGTACATAAGGGCTTAGCCAGCCCTTACTGTACAATCTACATGCCACATCTCCCCCCAACGCATATCTCCCTGTGTGGGGGGCTCAGATCTACAGCATCGGTTGGCTTTTCTCCATTGCGGAGATAATGGCACTGTGCATGGATTGCTTGACTTCTTATGTGTGTATCCAGGCCCTGGTCTTTGAATTGGCTTACCCCCTAATTCATTTATTAGACATAAGATGTTGCACAGAAACAAGGCATCCCATCTCTGTATGCCATGATGTAGCATTGGTAAAAGAAATAAAATGAAGAGAAAAAATATTATAATTCTGTAATATTCTGTGGTCTACCAAATACATCTTCATTTGTACACTGCTGTAGCACTTTGTTAGGCCTGCAGTGCCTTTCTATTAAAATAAGATATGAAGAATTAGCAGAGGAAGGACTTCAGAGTTTGGCTGTGGGCAGAACTACATTTGTCTTATAATAGGCAGCCCAGTTGGTAGGTCATCTGCAATTATTTTTCCTAATAGCTTCTAAGGCCGAGCCCCCAAAAAAGTAATGTGTCTTCAAAAAGCCCCTGGAGGATGTAATCAAATTAGGTAATTTTATACAATGAATTTAGTCTAGCTAGTGATTTTAATTGATTTACTGTTTAAGTAAAGGTTTGAATGTGGTCCTTTAATAAAGATAATTTATAGAGCTGATTATTCAAACTGAACTGGAGCAATACCATGGATACATTTTATGTGATCAAGTGTATTATATTACTATGCAACTACATACCCCCAAGATACATTGTGCTGACATTTTAACAAACATTTTATTTTGAGAATTATTGCAAACACACTATAACAGGTTCTTTGTTTTACTATTATTCAGTTCTAATAATATTGCAAGTGTATAACACAACATTTATAAGCTGTGCGGAAACTAATTAGGGAGGGGTGAATTATGTGGTTAGTACAGGATGTGCTATGGTGGCTCAGTGAGTAGTACCTTACTGCTCTGAGGTAATGAGTTCGAGTTCCATACTAGGCTTATCTGTGTGAAGTTTGCATGTTCTCCCCATGTCTGGGTGGGTTTTCACCCACACGCCAAAAACAAAATGTTGGGAGGTATGCTAATATGCCCCACATATATTACACGCATTGGAAACCCTCCTTTGAAAATCCTGCGTTTGCCACTGGATCTGGTGTCAGAAGTCTGGATTTAGTCCATTGTGCCTATATGAAAAATCTCAAAGTCTTAAGCTTGCCACACACTAGAGCGATTTTTGACGCAATAATAGATTGGGCCAATAATTTCTCTAGTGTAGATGGAATTCTGAAATCTCAGATTATCATCCCAGAAAGGCTCTGGGATAATAATCTGATCGTTTAGGATTCCCGACTGATTATGATTCCAAGAGGATGATACTGTGTAATGTGTGGCCAAGTCCAATTATTGGACCCAGTACCTCCACCTCCTGGCCGGTGTTTTACTATCTGTCTCACTCTTTAATTAGTGGCAACTATAACAGTAATCCAGTAATGAAAGTTCTGCATTTTACAGGAGATACAAGCATTTCACTACTATGTTACAGCTATACTTAACAGTAATTAAAGAGTTAGACAGACAGGAAAACTTCAGCAAGGAGATGGAGGTGCCACACATTAACTGTAGTTTCTCCATCAGCTAGCGAATTATAACTGATTGAAAGGAGGCCCATGCAGTCAATCAGTGAAGAAACTGATGGAAGGCCTGTGCAGCCAATCAATTTTAACTGACTTTTGTTAATCTGAGTAGCCCCTCCCTCTTCAGCCAAGATTATTGCTCCCAGCAAGAGCAGTGTATGTCCCTCTGGTGTGTACCCAGCTTTAGTTTTCTGTAAATATATATTTCTTTTATTGATTTATTTCTTAACATGTTATTATAATGTCATCATATTACATAGAGCTGTACAGTCATGACATAGTACTAACAAACAGACTGTCCATCAATCAGTAAAAATAGCACTTTTCAAAACTAATGCTATTAAGTGGACCTAGGGATTTTGTTCCCTAGCAGGTCCAAGCTCATCTCCAAAGATGACATTCAGGACCCATCAGTGATATATCAACTGAGGCCAACAGTAGAGGGGAGGACTCCATGAATATTCATGCCACATCATGGTCATGCTTTGCATACTGTGAACATCTGATCACCAAACAAATAATAAAAAAAATGGTATAAAACAAAAAAAAGGGTACAATTTCTAAATATTCTGAGCTTTTATATCTGTACATTTCTGTATGAACACTGCTAAGCATGGCATTTTCATTAATAAGCTATTGATAAATTAAAAAGAATAATTTTCAGCTCCCAGAAGCATATATATTTTTCTTCCAGCAGTATAACACAACTTCCCTCATCTTTTCCTAATTGGTAAAGCTCTTTTCCCTTCTTTAACTCAAGCCCTTACTTACTATTTACCTCTCTAATTTGCCGACTTTTTAGAGCTTCCCTCCGGGAGATCCCAGAGGGAAACCATTGATTTATTTAAGGGGTGTGGCTTAATGATGCAATTTATGCAAATCGCATCATTAAGCCCGCCCCCTGTTAATCACTCCTGTATTTTCTAGCGTTTCAGGGGATGGACGTACTAGCAGGGTTGCTGACTCTCCCGTAATATCCAGGAGACGCCCGAAATTTGGGCAGTTCTCCCGGTATCCCGGGAGAGCTGGCAAATCTCCCGCAAGCCCCACCAGCCAGCAATTACTTCTGTAATTCCTAGCGTTACTAGGGATGTGCGGGGCTTGATAAAGTCATCAATAAGAAAATGAGAGCTACAATCTGATTGGTTGCTATGGGCAACATCTCCACTTTTCGAAACCCGCAGCTTAGTAAATCTGGCCCTTAGATTTTAATGTCTAACTAATGTGCTAAAATTTACCATGAAGTAGTAAAGAATTCCATTCTATGTTTCTAAACTCTCTGGTCTTTAGTGAAGGAACAATTTAATATGCTTATTAGTCTGTGCTCTATAATACACTAATAATACAAAATTGTAAGCTGTAACTGGTTTCCTATTGACAAATAAAAGAGTAACACTGTAAACACAAGTTTAGCATGGGTGGTGAAATTCACAGGAGCTTATAGAACTATAGTTTTCAAAATGATTTCATCTCCAAGGAAAAAAGACTTACATATATATTGATGACTAACAAATTGCTCATTTTGCAGCATTGTAATTCTTAGAAATATGTGAATAAATAAGAACATACAGTCAGTCCTATTCATACAGATGACTGCTACAGAAATCATTAGGATTCAATAAGATCTTACTAAACAAGGGCCATTCAATTGCAATATACATGCTGAGCATCTATTAATTGAAATGCTTGGGACCAGCACTGTTTTGGATTTTGAAATATTTCTGAATATTTGAATATCCATGTCACAGAAACATTAAACACATAGCGTGAAAGTAATTGTATACCATATGTATAACAATATTGTGCAAGAAACCAAGTTTATATTGAATAATAATAACATTAAGTAGCATAGTAACAACAGTAGCATCAGCAGCAGAATACCTGTACCTGCATCAGCTGCAATGACAAACATGGGCAGGCTCTGTGTGCACCTACACAGCTGTGTTTTAATGAAATACTACATGCTGTTCAGGTATGGTGATATATCATATAGTGATGAAAGCACTGTTGTACACCGTCACATGAGGTCAGGAATTTTCAAAATGGCGGCTCTAAAAAAACTTAGGATTTTGGATAATAGATGCGCAATCTGTACTTTAGGTCTCTTCATCACATATATAAAAAACTAATTTTATAGGCATGCATAATAAATACAAATGAAAATATGTTCTGTAATATCACCATTCTGCTGTACTACAGTCAATGATAATGATACTGGGGTAGATGTAGACCTAAATTTTTTTTTTACGATTGTTAGCATAGCGTATTTACATTATCGTAAGTATTATGCACTCCCCCAGGCACTCTCCTCACTGGTTCGTACTTTACTTGATTTACGTTTTCCAAACCCTACCTTAACTTTTCTAAGTGTAAGAACTGATGTACGTAATGG
This sequence comes from Limnodynastes dumerilii, assembly GCA_011038615.1. NCBI lineage: Eukaryota > Metazoa > Chordata > Amphibia > Anura > Limnodynastidae > Limnodynastes > Limnodynastes dumerilii. The sequence goes on from WWET01000017.1 coordinate 1,779,561, forward strand.
ATTGATGTACGTAACGGCCTAACCCGGCCCATACTGCGAGACTTAAATACCTCCCTCCGCCTCCAAAGCGTAACTACGGGTGTCGTTTCATTCGTATTTATGCTGACGTTACGTACGATCAGAGTTACTTTGCGTAACATCTGCCACGCGCATGCGCAGTACATACAAATTGGCAATTTTACGTAAAAACGCTAGCGGACGTAGCTCAGGATCTGGTCCACTATCCTATTATACTTTTTTTTTGCTTATCCTGAAAATGAATCATGTTAAAAAATAAATATAAGTCAAAATAGATGAATAGGTAATGTTTCTATGGTGATCTCACAGCCTGCCCAAGGGTATAAATACACCCCAATGACAGCAGAGCTGTCATTAGCGTTGGGATGTCCTGCGGTGCAGGACATGAGTTGCGTCGGTCCACAGGGTTTTTTATTTTTCTAATACCTCCTCCACGGATTACAAGCTTACAAGATGGGATCGTTATCAAGATGGTAAGTAACTATTTTTAATTATTATTTTTATGCTATTTTTTTTACATGTATTTTTAACATTTTACAATTAGCGGTACTTTTTTTTTTCACATTTTACAATTAGCGGTACTTTTTTTTTACATTATTTGGGGGTATTAAATGTAATTTATTCTTTTTAGGGGGGCATGAAATGTTTAGTATTTTTTTTTT
>WWET01000017.1:1789986-1811475 GCA_011038615.1 Limnodynastes dumerilii
ATATATATATATAAACCACTTATTTTATGGTTTAACCACAGAAGAGTTGATCTGTTAATTGTGTTTATGTATTTCTGTAATTAGCATAGAGTGGAAATACACATAGAGCATTGCAGCAAACATGGGCATTACGATAAGCAATTCATTATAGTAAAATAAACAGGTGGTAGTTGAAATCAGTTTGGTGCCTGTGGACATTTGGCTCCAATCTAGCAAGCTGTCATATTGCAGTTTTTAATTTAAAAGGTTCTCTAAATTTCATAATAATCACAAGTGCTTAAAATTCTCCAATATATTTTACATTACACTTGGGAATTGTCTCATTTTCCAGCCTAAACTTTGTATACAATAGAGAACTGGGAACAATGTGTCCACGTCAGAAGTCTAGTGACAATGACAATAAAGTGAACGAACTGAGGCTATTCCACAGCTGGGAGCAACAGCAGAATAAAAGGAACAAATAAACCATATTGAAATGCAAGAGGAGGCAGAATTTAAGTTAGAGACAACATTTTCTGACACAACTCTAAAATACAATCACAGTTGTTCAGTATTTGTGTACATTTGTGTCATCAATATATACAGCTGCATTGTAATGAAGTCTGCATGCATTTTGCAGAGGTCCAGGTGCAACTGACAATGTAAGGGAATGGTGCACTCCACAAATATTTTTGCAATGCGGTTTGGTCCTGTCTTTTGCTGTGAGTCAATATCAGGAAAGGATGTGGCCTCGTTACTTAGCAACCAATGTGACTGTGCAAGTTGCATGGCCACATTGTTTGCTTATTGGACAACCACACAGATAGCAACTTGTGTGCTCTGCAACAAGTTTCAGTTTTTAATGCTAGTGGCATATGTAGAACAAACAAGCCACCGTTTGGTTGATACTCTGCATCAACGCTTACTTGAAGCACTGTTTAACTAATAACTGCCTGTGACATGTCAGCTCAATTGTTCAGCAGTTAAAGTAAGTGAACTGACCAGTTCCAGATGTAGATGTCACAGGGCCCTAGGCAAGATATTTTATATTAATACAATGTATGGCACCCCATCACATAACATCAAAATCATGTTATATCATAACTTCCAAATGTGCTTATTTTGGTGGGACTGTCCCAATTACTAGCCAGTAAAAGAGGCAGGGTTAACATGTGGAGTTTTGACCATATATGGCCATTTGTGGGCAGAACTGGATGTTTGGGTGTAATCGGGCATATTTGGGAGCTATAGTATCTCGATTTTATATGGTTATAGTGAAGCCACACATTTATGAAAAAAAAAAAAAGATACAAAAATGGCCACCTCTATACCAGCCGAGTAATGAACAAAAAGACCTATAATAAAGACAAACAAGCAAAAAACTCAGAGCCATTTGTTAATACAACAATACAAGAGTTTAGAAAGTTCAAAAGTTTGGAACATGCTGTATACTCCTGAAAATAATCCCATATGTGTAATTATGTTGTCATTATTTTATTGATGAGCATTTACCTCAATACTGGAAGTAAGTGTATCACTGATAGGAATAGTGAAATATTGTAAATAAGTAATATACTTCAATTAACAGATGTGTTGAACTATTAAATGATGAAAATGTTTGCAGTCAAGACAAAGGTTAAGATAAGGTACATAAAATTAGCAGCTAAGACAAATAGAAGGAAATAATTATGAATAATCATTAAACTTTTTTTGGTCAAAGTTAAAATTCAGATTTCAGTTCCTTTACCTTCACTTATGAAATAAAAACTATTTGTATAATAAGGCTAGTTTTATCCAATTTTGGTGCTTGTGGACTGTTTGTGAATTTTGGTTTTGTATGATAAGTAAAAACAATGGAACACACTAATTTTGTGCCTTTTATCTAAGCATGGTATGACTCAGATCTAAGGTAGGCATTGGCAGCATATGGTCCTCCAGTAGTCATGAAACAATGTGACGTCTCATCATGCTCTGCCAGTTACAAACAACTAGCACTTCAAGTTTTACAAAACCTGCAGTGTCACAAGTTGTAGGATCATAGGAAACACTTTTACCAGTCTCTCTCTCTCCCCCCCTCCCTATATATTAAAGAGCACTTTTTTAACAGCAAAACCCAGTGCACGAAATTAGAAACTATACCTACACACTTGGTTTTTCCTTTAAGAGAATTTCTCTAAGAGTGTTTCTGGTTATGCTGTGGCAAGCTGATTTTTACTCAATGCAGTGATTTGTTCCAGGCATTGTGTTAATGTCTGTAATGAAAATACTTTCATAATGTTGCAGTATATTGAAAATTAAATGTGGTTTCCTTTAAGGTTTGACTTTAAAAGCAAAAACGTAATACCTGTGGGACCCAACAGATATTATGCAATGATGATTATTTACAAGTCTTTTTAAACAGTTTACATTTTTTTAAATGTAGATCTTGGTACATATTCACTGGCAGTGGGTGTGGAGTTGGTCTGGCATGCCACTTCCCTCTATAGATTCTAAATTTAATTAAAAGCTATGCAAGGTCTCTTCTCCTTGCAGGCTCTCACTGACAGCAAGGAGGGGCTAAGCTGGTAGCTGCTGGCAGTAGAAGTGTATTTATAAGCAGCACTCAGTGTCCTCTACTGGTAGGGAGGGGGTGTGGCTGAATACTAGGTCCTGGGACAGACTGGGCAGCTGTAGAATAGCCAGCTGGCCTGCACAGGACAAGCGCAGCATAGACTCTAGACATGGGGATCTGCATGGATCGATCATATCATTTATGGTAAGAATATTATTCTATATGAATTGTGAAAATAACTCTTAGTTTAACAAATAAAAAAAAAAAAATATCATAACACAATTTTATAACTGATATTTTGGTTAAAAGAAAACATAGCTCACATATCACAGTAGTACTTTTATAAACTAACAGTATGCACTTTAGTTCAGAAACAATACAGATTTGCTTGAGAATTTATTTTTAGAATTTGTTTATTTCATATTATCAGCTGACAACTAGCAGCCTCTAGTGTTTTTTCCATGCACCTGTAAAATAAAGATGAATAACAATGAATTAAAACAGTGAGATTTTTGTTTTGTTTTGGGTCACCAAAGCGATTATAGGAAGTACTAAATGTTCCTCATTAGAGGGAGAAATAGGTTTTCACATTGCAGACTACCAAATTATTAAAATACTAGATCAAAGATGAACATCACTGAAATCCACCAATGCTCTTTGCGAATACGCACCACGTTGTATTGTGTATTTTAGCATTCATTTAACTATTATATATCTGCTCTTTACAAAGAAACCTTAGATGTTTTTTTTGTTTTTTTAAGAAATCAATACTTTTTTAAGCAGATTTTTTTGTAGATAGAACATTTTGTGAGTACTTTAGCTAACAGATGCTGAATCCTGAAACGGTTACTAAGCATTCAGAAATCTGCATGCTAAAAATACTGTAAGTGTCACAATATTGTTTCACTTCTTTTTAGTTAGCCAAGACATGTGCATATGCTCTATCTGAAATTGGGACTACTATTTGGTCAGTCTGCCAGTTGAGTTGGAACAGGAAAGTGCAGTTAATTAATAATGGATGATCTGCAAATGATCTAAGACATACTAGAGGTTATTTAATAGACAATTCAAGGCAAGCAAAAGTTCAATCCCTAGTACATAAAAATAAAGACATGATCATGTTAGCCTAGAGGTATCAAATTCCCATCAACATTTATTTTATGCATCAAAACATATTGACAAACACATAACAAGTAGCAAATTAGCTTTTCAACCTTAAATAAGCCGTTAGAATACACAAACATATCCACACATGTTTAAAAGTCACCTGCAGACTGTGTTACATGTTCTAAGTGGACTTGACTTGTTGTGGCATATTAATTACTGGTGTTGAACATAAAGTGATACTTGATAAGCTCACTTATGAATGATCATGTGTTGTTGCAGGAGACGTCCAAGAAAAAAAACCAGCATGATAAAACCATGAATAACTGAATTATATCCATTATCTTCCCTAATATAATCTTAATAAAACAGCATTATTGTTCTGTATATTCACACACAGTAAGTAGAGAAACACAGTAAGCGTTACCAGCTGTAAACACTTTAACAAAATTGAACTTTTTCTGTCACACTGAACTGTACATTTGATACAATCTGATAAACACAAATTAAGAACCATAATCAAGCAAGTAAATGATGGAGCAGCTGGGTTGACATCAAGTTGGCTAAACATGAATACGGTTCAATAGCTGAGACAGATGTTAGACTTGCTGGATAACCCTGCAGGAAAGCTATTTTTTCCCTTCTACATAATACTGCTCTTAACAACTGAATGAATGGCTGAACATAGGCATAATATATCAAAAGGGGGATCCCCGGAAACTGCTTTACATTGATACAAGTGGAGAACAGAAACCTTAGGGAAAGTCACACAAAACAGATTCCTTTAATTACTGAATGACAACATGTACAATACAAAATCATTGAAGAATTCATGCTAATAGGTTGTATGATCTTGTGCAGATACTGATGCTGCTGCTGCACCAGGTGATACACCTATGCTGGAAGCTGCACCTACAGCCACTTTTAAGAACCACTTCTCAACTTAACCCATTAAGGAAAAAAAAATCATCAGTGATCAGCATCTACAGAGCTAGCTATTAAGCAGAGCCATAACAGAGCAAACATTGTCTACAGAGTTTAAAGTCCATTTTATCTCACATCATCTTCCATGAGCGTGCAGAGCATTTTCGCACATCCTTTGTCACAGTCAGTTTCTTATTACATTCATAATGATAAGATGACTTTGCTAATCCTACCTTCCATGCCAGCTGCTTTTTGCTTGTCACTCCATCATGCCAATAAGTTGGCTGCTGTAACAAATCAAGATAGTGCAAAACAGCATCTTTTCCCTGCATCTGTCATCTTCCACAAAGCATTCTATTACTGCCGACTGCTGGGAACAAGAAAGTCTATTTGAATTCCAATAGCTCCCCTCACACATGATTCAAGTTAGGTTAGGTGAGCATGCCTAACATGATTCTCTCCGTCATTTATTATGCAGCTGCTACACCGTCGGTGTGGTAACCAGTGACTTAATGTGATGTGTTGAACTCACAAAGCTAAACCTTGCTGCTAGCACACAAGAAGCACCGTTCATTTAACGAGCAATCCTCCTGTCGGAGCCACACAGGCACTGCCTCTGCAAATCTGTTTTAAATCCCAAGATTCTTACAGTCCTATTGGCTGGCATGGCTTGAAGCTGTTTTATGTTTTATTTTTTTCATTAAAGGAGTGGCTTCCTGTGTTACTTGCTGTGAAAAATAGATAGATGCCGATAATCCAACTAAACTACAGTGATAAAATCAGCCATCGTCACAGATCATATGACATGTTGTATATGCAGCATCCTTAGTGCTTCTATCTAAGGGATGTTTTTCTTTCATTGGTTTAGATTATTCTTCATAACATACAGTAATAATACGTGGATTGCTAGCATTGCAAGGAAGTTTGCAAGAAGTCAAGGTTGAAATATTATCACACGGACATACATTTTAAAAAGAAAAACATTGGCTGTCAAACATGTCTTTTGCTGAAAGAAACAGTGAGTGACAGGTGTCACAGACATGGAAAAAAAGGGTTCATTACCATTCCATTAGAACAAGCTACAGTACACAAGCCAAATCATTAATGTTGGTCATCTACATGTTTTAAAATTATAGAACACTAGCCGAGTGTTCTCCAAAATGAATAAATAGAAAATATAATGTACTGTAACATGGCAGATAAAGCTATGCAAAAAGTTTGTAACTCTGAACACATCTTACAGTATTTCTATTATTATTACACTTTATTATTATTTAATAAACAATGCTCCAGTTTACATGTTATATCATTCATAATTTCACACTGTGTAGAGGCTGCATATAGGCAGAAACTGATAGTGGAATGTTACATCACAGCATGTTGTCATGGAAAGCACTTTAGCTGCTTACAGGTGTATTCCCTGCACCTTGCTCCAGTGTTTTATATATGTATATCATTTATATTGTTGCTAGCCTAGGTTGGTTATTTTAAAAGCAAGGAAACAAATGATTTTAATTATGTTGGCCTGGAGGTGTCTAATTTTCTAATTTCTCTCATTTATTATTTATTTTATGCATCTAAGCTTACAAGTATATATTAGAACATAATGGGGCTGATCCAGATTTAGGTGTAAGTGTGCAAAACAATGAAAGCCTAAACCTGGACAAATCATGTTGCAATGTGAGGATGCAAACTAATTTAGATTTTTAACATGCAGGGAAAAGAATGTTAGATACTTAGGACCGGATTCATGGTTTTAGCGGATGTGCAATGCGGATCCGCTAAAACGTACTATTTAGAGGTGCGTGGTTTTTTTTAGAAACACATCTCTGAATTGGCCGTAGCAAAAAATAAATAAATAAATAAAGCAGGCGGAGCATAATAGCTCTGACTGCAGGTTACCCTTTGTTTATTTTTTTGTTTTTTTTTATAATAAAAACTTAATTCCTTCCCATGGATGCCAGGGCATGCTGGAGCTTGGAGAACCACAAGTGCCAGTATGCCCTGCTATCCAGGGCCCGCAGCACCATGTTAATGTCCCCATAGTAGTTAAAATAAATAATAGGGTCGGCCACCGCATTAATAAAAAAAAAAAATGTACAGTAAAAAAAAAAAAGCCACTTACCTGCTCTGCTGGGGGCCAGTCTTCTAAGGACATCCCGACGCTAATGACAGTTCAACTGTCATGTTGTAGCGGCAGGGGGGGGCAGCAGGGGGGGGGTTTATTTATGTAAAATGCTTTTATTTCAACACTGTTCCCGGTTTGTTTTTGTTTTTTTTTTACTAATTAACTTTTTTTTCAGGTTTAGTGAACTGCTCCTTATGCTTACACTATCCCAGGGATGGTAAAAGCGTACGGATGGTGTAAGCGGACGGCTTGTTAAGCAGCCACCGGACAGAAAAAAATGCCTCTTTTCTCATTTAAATATCGTGGAACTCCCAATTCCACAGGCACAGTGCAGTTGGATGCGCAGGCATACACTTGCGCCCATCTTTTTGTGTGCGCTCCCAATCTGAGCATGCTCAGTGCTCATTTTTGCTGCGCTTCCATCTGAAAAAAAAGACGGAAGCGCAGCTCTGAATCAGGTCCCAAGCTCATTTCAGATGGTGTTAGTATAAGAATTCCAGTGGTCTCCCCATATACTTCACTTTTCCTCCCCCCTAATAGCTTATATTAAGGGGAGGCAAAGGGAGTTATATATGAGGAGACCGCTAGAATACATATGTATTTAAAATAACATTTTAAAAAACTATTAATTATTTTTTTAATTAGTAAAAAAATAAAAAATACACACACATACTTATATATAATTTATATTTTGCCCACTGGAATCACTAATGGTGATTGGTGAGAAAAAAATTTGATAGAAAGAAAGCATTAAACTTACCTGACCAGGAAGACACTTGGGCAGAGTTTATCATGCCAGGGCTTAAAAATATTCAAAGTGCCAAAACTGAGCCAATGCACCAATGCCAGGACTTCATTCACTGTGGGACCTTGCTGGAGGGGTGAATATTCATGAATAATGTAAATAGAGTTTCCAGGTTCACAGCAAGGACAAGCGAGCCTGGCTACGGTAAGTATTATTTAGAATTGTCTCACTTCATATATTGCACACAAATATTGAACAACTTTAATTTTAAATTCCAATTTAGAGAACATCACCTCCCAACTTATTCTCTTGGCACATTTTAAGTTTTCTTCTCCTTCAGTTCAACATCATTTTGTCATGTTGAATATTTGCTCCTTTTTTTGCTGTCACTTTCAGCTCGGGATCAGCCTCAGCAAGAACAAATGAACAAATAACAAGGCCTTATTAATGTGTGCTGATGGCGGCCCTGATTACAGGTACTGGAATAATCGGGTGCCTTTCCATTTTTGAGCATGTACTTTACAATCTACTGTACTTTACCAATTGCTCTACACTGCCACTACATGCCATGCTTTTCCCTTTCCACTACTTTTTACCAAGCTATCTGTTTTACCCCTCCCTAATACCAGATCCATGTCTGTTTCAGTGCCTTTGGATCTAACCCTCCCAAAGGGCCTGATCCAGACCTACGCTGGTGTGCGTAGCTTATTATCGCCGAATGTACCACCGATGCACGGCAATAGGCACTCCCCTTGCTCGTACCTAGTTTAGCATCCATACACTCGGCAAACCCTACCCTAACTTTTGTGTTCGTTCCCGCGTCCGTCCATACGTTCATTGCGTATAAAGGACGCTTAGCACGCCCATACTGTACAATTTAAATGGCTCCCCCCCCGCCTACATTCCTTAACTCCAGAGTCCGTACTAACTTCGTACTATAAACACGCCCCATCGTCGAAAAAACGCAAGCAATACGGACGCCAGAATCGCCGCTACGAAAAGGTCTTTGGTACGACCGGAAGTTGTCACTATGCGCAGTGCGTTTTTTCTGCCGTTTTTACGCTTACGATCAGCGTTAGCTCGCATGTGAGTGTAGGTCTGGATCAGGCCCAAAGTCCTTTTTTAAACCAGTAAGTCTCTGTGTCTATTATTTCTATAATGTTGGAGTGGCTGTTTGCCATTTAAGGCCCAAGTAAAACCAAGATCAGTTTTGTGGCACTTAGCCTGAATCTTTTTCCATAAAATCCATTAAGAGACAAGATACATGGTAAGTGGCCAATCATCAGTTCATTATTAATGGAAAATATACACAGATTTTCTCTACCCGCACTCCCTGGCTCCTTTGCATACCTCCCCCCACCCACTCTTCCTAAAATCTCCACAAGGCTGCTTAGGCACGCCTCTTTCTACCTAATGAACTATGTGCAGTCTTTAAAGATTGCATGCAGTCAATTTATGTACCTAACTAGTATGTCGATTGTGTAAACGACCTATTATGCATGCGTATCTTTTTCTTGCGTAGATTGCGTAAATGCGGTCTAAAAGATACGTCCGGTACTCTGCGGTCTGAAAGATATGTCCGGTACTCTAAATACGGGCCCAAATGAGGAAAGATTTAACACCTGTTTTTATGTGAATGATTTAATCAATATTTTATTTCACGTTAAACATTTCATACATAGGAAAGAGACATCACTTTCTGTGATATTTACAATTTAAGGCTAAAATGATATTTTTCACATTTTTGTTGAATAACAGTGCTAGTGTAGCTGCAAGATTTTTAAGTGTCTTTTATAGTTTTTCTAATAGTACATTTAGGTGGAAAAGAAAATGATTGCAGACTTTGTACAACAGCAGTCAGTTCAGTATTTTATAAATAGATATTAGAGATAATGATAATGTATAAGAGTCATATAGTCTGACATGTTTTGATTGCAGTCACGAATATATGACTAAGTACAGTATTTTACAGGAAATATCTGCTAAATGTAAGGAACAATAATATGACATTCTGTTGTTAAGCAACACCTTACCTAGCCAATGTATTAAAAAGGAACTCACTACAGAAGGCTTAGTAGCTGTTTTTTGGCAGCCAACATCCTGAGACAAATAGATCAACATATATCAACAAAATGCACATTAAAATGCATCACAGTAAAGGCTACATATTTCTGTCTCAAGGGCCTATGATTTTGAAGGGTGTTTGCAAATTGTAAATCACACCTTACTCTCTCTGGATGCATAAACTGCTCATCCATGTCCAGTCAATAAAATGTGTGTCAGTTTTATCAGGTAGCTTTATATTCAATGAGTATTCCATGACAAGCAAGTACCTTAATAATTATAGCAACAATATTTTATGATGGTGCCTGCACTGATGTCCTCATCTATAAATAAGCTAGTAATTCAGAGATGAAATCATTGTGTTGAGATGTTTCTAAGAGTAACATTTTTGGAAGACTTGTCTCTTTTGTGATTGTATAAAACATCACTATGGGAATCATTTTACAGCACATATGCAGTTAGCTAGTGATAATGGCCCAGATCCTGAGCTACGTATGCTAGTGTATTTACGCTAGCCGGTGACGTAAAAACTCTGTGTTGTATGTACCGCACATGCGCGCAGCTGATGTTACGACACGTAACTCTGAACGTATGTACCTGCCTCGTATCAACAGCGAAACTACGAACGAAGGGGCGTGACATCCATACGACACCCGGAATTACGCTTAGGAGGAGGGGTGAGGCATTTAAATCATACAGTATTGCCGGGCTTAGGCACTTACGTACGTGAAGCCTTTACGTACGTCAGTAGTTACGCTTTGAAAAGTTAAGGTAGAGTTTGGCAAGTGTAAAATGGGCAAAGTACGTACGAGCGAGGGGAGTGCATATAAAATACGCTAGCGTAAATACGCTACACGATGAAACGTAACGAGCACTTCGGTCTGGATCCGGCCCAATGAGCTATGAGGAGATTTTTGTAAAGGTTGTCCTCCATGTGTAATATGTGTATACTACTTGCACTAGGGGTTGGACGGGTGCATGTTGATATGCTTAGAGGTATCATACTTGTATATTGGTATACCTAACATAGCACTAAACTATAATAGTTTCCTAATTAGAGAAGTGAAAAGCACCAAAATACATCATAGATTGGGTTAAAGACTTGAAACGTGAGTGTTGTCTACTCTTGGCTAGCGGAAAACTACCACATTTTGTTCACCCACCTGTGCTTACATGGATCTGGACCCTCAGAATCCAGGTTGAGTGGGACAGGGTGGATTGCATACGGCGAATATGCAAGGTGTGAGGGATTTAAATTGTATTTACGTGCAATCCTGATTTCCACGCTGTTCCTTTATTACGTGGGGACAGCATGGAAATTTTAGGGTAAGTTCTTGCTCTCATAACGCAGTAATGTACTGTTGTGGCATATTTGGTTTTTTATGTCTCCATAAATAGTTTCTCCCGTTGACCGCTGATTTTAGCATTTTAGGGATGTCACGCAAGTTATGTATGAACAAAGTTACAATGAGTAATAATCTGCTGTGCACATGCACAGTGCGTTCCCATAGCCAGATTTATACATGCTTTGTGCATAAATTGGCTGTCATCATTAAGTCTGGATCAGGCCCAATGTTAGTGTATAATATAGATTATTATTTGTTTGCAAATAAAATGTTCTTTTCTAAAGTAATGCGATTAGCGTTTTAATTTTCAAATTACAAAGGTTAATAAGACAAATCTCATAAAACATTTTGTAGCGTCCACCTTAAAGTAAAATAAATTCTTATCGGTATTCTGATGGAACTATGAAGTTAATCCATTCTGTTCCTCTCAATGAAAAAACAATGACATTTTTAGCTCAATTTTGTTCGTTGATGAACTGCAGCACATTTTTCTAATGGGTTCATTTCAACACTCCTTCATGTGTTTTGACAAAGACATCTGAAAAGCAATTGAAAATCCTATTATTCAGTGCCACACACAGTCGAGATTCACTTCCCAGTGTAGGTCAGCTTCCCTGTTGTCTTGTTCATCTCAATGGTGATTATAAAGTACAAATGTTGGTGCTGTTCGACATTGGTTCAGCGGTCAGCCAATCACTTTAGGTCCAGTGAATTTGACCAAGCGCTTTTACCTTGCTCAAAAATGTCATGTTTGTTTGTTCTAATGAATACAGTTTTATTTTTCTGACCATCCCTTTATTTGATTTATGTCACCTTAGGTTGCCCTTGTTTTACTGCTTATAAAATACACGGGGCCAGTGTTAGCAGAAAAATCACACATCTGAACGGGGAAGCCAGAGCATGTCAGAATGATTTGTAATAAAATCTGTCTTGAGAAATGTGTTATAAAATGCCTTGAAGAAATCTATAAATATAATATTCATCATTACTATACTTGGAGTGTATAGTTGTCACTATACAATGGAACTATTTTTTCCCCTGAATATTATATGAAAAAATGCACATATTTGACATTGTCAGTCTTATTGGGAATGTATTTATTGAGGGTGCAAATGTGGTAGATTTACAGTTTGCTTGCTATGTAGATATAGGTCCGGATTCACGGTTATGTAGTTTCCGTCTTACGTACGTTGTTTTAAGAATTGAGCTACTACGCATGCATGGTAGCTGATTTGCGCTATCTATGTACCATTTCTGTACGTAGATTGCGTAAGCGCAATCTTTAGACCACGCTTACGCAATCCACTTACAGAAATGGTACGTAGATAGCGTAAATAAGCTACTATGCATGCGTAGTAGCTCAATTCTTAAAACAACGTACGTAAGACGAAAACTACGTAACTGTAAATCCAGACCCTAAACTTTATGGCCAATACCAGGTCAAACAGCACCCTTGAGCGTTCCTACAATTTTATCTAACTACATTAAAAATAATAATTTATTAGCAAAAAAATGTGATTCTAAGGTAGGAGTCACTTTGTATAAGGCTATGCTCCATCACTTGCACAGAAAACTTAATCAAGTGGGGATCTGGTATCAGGAAAGGATGTCTGCATCTGGTCATATGTGAGTAAGTCTTTGAGGATGTATCATAATAATGGACTGGATTCAGACATCTAACCACGGGTGGTTCTCCATTCAGTTGAGAGAGAAACACTCTGATCTGCTCATAAGTTGCAATCTGGGGATCCGATTGGAATGCAATCTGCTTGTTCTGCATTTGACAGATACGTTCCAATGCAGAATACATGTACTGCTTGACGTACGGAAATTATCATTATTAAATCATGATCGGGCCCACTGTCCATAATAAGTGTGATGCTAGTTATTATGAGAATGATACTATGAAAGTGAACTTGTCCTAGCTTCTTGTAAATAGCTGCCATAGTATATATGAAAAATCATAGAAAAAGACCAGATATCCGTACATCATTTATGCAGTGGGATCAGGGGTTGTGGCTGCTTCAGGACCAGGAGAAGAAGGGAGCTCATGGCAGCCATCCACCATGCACCCATGGATCTAAACTGTCAGAGACTGGCAGCCTAATTTACTCTGAGCCAGACATATATGAAAGTGGTGTTAAAAGGTAAATAAAAACATAAACACCATGAAGTCACAAAATACAGCCAAATACTTAATAATAACTCTGAAGTAAGATAAAAAGAAAGTTATACATGGTTAGAAAAGAACCCATTGCAATATGTTTATTTTAGAACACTTAATACACATTCAAATCTTAGTATTTTTAGTGGCACAACAGGCATATTCAATAACCTTGCTATGCAATATGTGCATATAAATGTATCTATTGATAAATGTGAGTGAACAGATGTGTAAATAGACTGTAAGAAATGTCATTGAAATATTCAACACCTTTACATGAAGTCAACTAAACAATGAGGATGTGAACTATACAAATACAGAGTTACCAATATTAACAAGAGCCTGGTAATGTAATGGACCATGTTTGTTATAAGCACATTGGGCCATATTCATACCTAAGAGTGAGTTAGGTGTGGACAGAACAGCACCCAATTCACTGGTGTAGCCCCTAACCCACCCTCCGTTTTTAGGTACCTTTTGGCACTTAAGAGTGCCACAGGGCTACCTTATCTTACCGGGCATATTGTTCTTCTTAAGAAGGTGTTTTTATGGAAATTTTTTACTGGTTTTATCCATTTAGTTTTGTACTGCATCACAAAGTATTCAATGTGCTGTTAACTCTGGACATAACACCAGTTCTGTTTTTGAAAGTTTAAGTTTGAGATGTTGGGAGGACATCCAGAGATACATTTAGTTACCTGGTCCAACACAGATAGTAAGAGAACAGGAGTGGATAGGTTGATTTGTATCATCAGCATAGATGAGAAATCCAAATAAATTATTAACTGTCCAAGGGCAGTGGTATAGATAGAGAAGAGCAATTGATTTATCAATGAACATTGTGGTACTCCAAAAGATGGCGAGGTGGAACCAGAGAGGCAAACACTGAAAAAGCATTTAAATAAGTAGGATGTGAACCAGGAAACAGATCTGTCCTGAACACCTAAGGACTGTAATATTTGTATGAGAAGAAAGTGGTTAGCAGTGGCAAAAGCAGCAGAGAGATCCGGTAGAAATAGAAGAGAGCTGTGACATTTAGATTTAGCAGTGAATAAATCATTGACCACCTTGGACAATGCAGTTGTAGTGTAGCAGCTTTAAGGGACATGGAAGCTGGGATATTGGCCAATGATTTGAGAGAGAGTTGGGCTCAGAAGGTTTTTATAGTTGAAGTGAGGTACAAGATCAAGAAGCCTGGTAGGAAACTTAAAGACTTTGGAACTGATTAAGAAGAAGCTGAATCTCGCGTATTTTTAGGAATAATTAAACTGCGCATGCCCAGAACAAAAAGTTATAAATGGGATCCAGGTATTATGCACTCCATACTTAGTGATATATGTAAGAAGGGAGGCAAATGAATGAGGAATTAAGGGCGCAGTTTGCTAAGCAACTTAAGCACAGACATATGCACGGAGAGTTAAGGTAGCCAATGGACGCAGAGTCTGACTAAATCTGTAGGAACAATATAAGTGTCATGGGAGTTGCCTCACCACTTCGTTGAGTATTGTTGTGAATCTGTGCATACTTATTTCCTTTTTATCTGTGAATCCGGTCGTTCCTCTTGTGGTTTGGAATGAGAACATTGTGTCAGTGTGTTGAGGAAATGTGTTGAGCCGTATATTAGTTGATAAGGAGGAGAAGGATGACAATTCCTGTCTAATCTTGTCAACCTTGTCTTTAAAGACCAATGAAAGATTTGGGCACGGATGAAAGTCAGGGGATTTTGCAAAGGCGTGCTTAGTATGGAAATAAATGTGGTAAAGAGGCATTGGGGGTTTGAGGCCTAAGCTTTGTGGGATAGTTTTCTAAGGCTTCGTGTGTCCTTAGTATGCTGACTTTTGAGTTGTCGTGGTGTATGAGGGGTAGCTAGCAGGACAATTGGTACAACAACAGCTACAGTTGGTTGTTGGGAAACTGAATGCACATTTTAAGAAGAGATAACAACCTTTAGGAAGCTCTACAGGAATGTTAAAGTACTATTTGTTAAATTACAAGCAATCCCATATTTCCCCCCTACCACTTCCAGAATATTAATCATGGACTGTCAGTTCTCTTGAGAATTTGTAAGCCTATACAGAAAAACTTTGGAAGCATTTTGTGTTGGAAGTTTGCTCACTGCATCAGTCTCTCAAGTAAAAAATACATGTACATTTTTAGATGCAGAAATGGGGGCTGTCTCACCTTTAGTAAATTGTCAATTGTTTAGGAATAAAATTCAAATAATGAATTGGACACTTACTCTTAAAATGGTGACAAATAACAAGGGTTGATGGCTTGGCTACCCAAATCCCTGCTTATTTTGTGAATTGAGGAGAGGGCAGTGTTCAGATATGCAACAGAAACGACCGCATATATGCAATCTACGTAACAAAACGATTCGTAGATTAAGAAAAATAGTTACTACGCATGCGCAGTAGCTACTATCGGGAAATTAAGGACGTATGTGGAACACGTACGGTGTAGTCAATCCGGGCCATGGCACATAAAAACAAATAAAGGTCTCCTAATTTCATGACACGTATGATTCTGTGAGTGGCATTGCTTTTACATTTTTACATTTGTAAGCTGTGCTGAATGTGTTATTCTTTCTGTGCTACACTAAAGGTTTACATTTTACATGAAAGCAAATGTTTCTACATTTGCTGCAATTGCTTGGATGGCTATCTGCTGCTAATCTGCCTTTGTTAGTCATCATTGCATAATTAAAGGCAAAGGATAACAAACCTTAGCCTGATCTCCTTAATGAAGTCCTATTTCTCACATTCTCCTTTTATTTCCCAGATTCTATAGCCCTCCTCCCTTATGGAAATCATAGCATCAAAATTCATCTGTGACTCACAAAATCTTCTTGTTTCGGGTGAGATGATTATACTATTAGGAGCAGTTTTTGAATACCAGGTGCACACATTCAATTATGCTAGTTAAAAAGCAGCTCATCTCATGGATTGCCATTCATGGATAATGTTATTATAATTTAGGTAGGACAGAACTAGTATTTTCCAATTTAAAGTATGATTAGAAGAACTCATTTGCAAAAAAGTCAACAATAGGAAAAATCCAGCGTGCTGCTCATTGTAAAAATAGAGGACCAGAGTCACACCTAAGAAGCTGCTGCTTCTTAGGTGCAAATTTTTAAGAAACTAAGTACTACACATGCATTGTCATAGTGATTACGCAATGTACATAGTACTTAGGAACGTAGTATAACTACTATTAAGAAATAGTTTCACAGACAATTGCTTTTAAAGTTATGCTTTGCCATATTGCTTTCCTTTTGCAAAGAATTGCTACCTCCCACGCCCCTGATCGTGGATAGGTGAGTTTGCTTTCAAACCACAGCACAGTGGCTCAGTGAGTAGCACTTGTGTCTTACAATGATAAGGTCATGAGTTCGATTCCAGGATAAGGCCTTGTCTGTGTGGATGTTTTCCCCGTGTCGGCGTGGGTTTCCTTCCATGCTCCAAAAACATGCTGTAGGTAAATTAGCCCTAGTGTGTGTGTGTATGTATGTGTTAGTGAACTTAAAATGTAGCTCCAATGATGCAGGGACTGATATGAATGTGAAATATTCTCTGCAAAGTATAATATATAATGTGGGGACAGTAATATTTCTGGGGACTAAAGGCATGAAATCATGGCCTCGTTCCCCTTTGCAGGAGATTTTCCAACTCTCCTGAGATACCATGGGAAATGCCCAAATCTTGGGAGCCTCTCAGATATTCTCGGAGATTCGGCAACCATGTGGTATGACTGAGGTAAATTGTATTTAAGGAAGCAGTAAACAAGTTGCAAACAGAAGGTGGAAGAACCTAGATATCAGTATCCACATCATAATATAAGGGCAGTAGTAGGTGTGGTGTGTGAGGGAGGGTAATATTCTCTTTTGCCAAGATACAGCTCCCCAATCACATTAAAGTACAACTACCTTCATATTAAAAAAAATATTTAAATAAATACTTATCTGCTGTGGATAGCCTCATTATTACTATGTCCCCAAGCTTTTATATTGTAATCTGTCATAGGCAAGGTTATATTTAAGTTATTGTTTCATGTATGTGTGCACTTTGTAATATCTGAGCTTTAATAAAAAATGACTCCTCCAAATGTTTCCTGATCACATATCAGCTGGCATCAGATTTATGTTACAAGTTGAATCAGCAATGGTTAAGCCTGTAACTTTAATCTACTTCTGGCAGATGCGGAGGAGTGATGTTATTTTCTCATACAGAGAGGGCAGAGTGAATGGAGAGACAGACATGAGACATAGGTGAGACTTTATAAGAGAGAAATGTGAGAAATTTATGGCAAGAGACAATCAGAGGAGATACAGGCAATGTAAAGAGATAAGGACAGAGACCTGGTAACTGTTATAAAGGGGGCCAATGTGGTCACCATGTATGTAACTATATTTATGTTTTATTTATTATACAGTACAATAATTAAAGGGACATTTTCACACAATAATTGTACTGCTATTTAGTACTTTAAATGGCAAAAAAATAGCATAATAAATCAATGTAACATTCATTAACATCGATTTTCTAGATTTCTATTGGTACCTATGCTCCAAAACAAGCAAACAAATCAATAGACCATTCTTTACAATGCTGGCAGTGGCTATGGAGTGATTATATAGGTAACAATGTAGTGGGCATCTGATCGCCCCCCTGCTTGGGTATGCGCATATGTATAAACCAAGAAAGCAAATCACAGCCTGAACACTCATAAAATGCCCACTTGCTGAAAGTCTGATTCTGATTCACGATTCTCATGTCAATGAAATCCGGGTCGATTGGCAATAACATGTTATGATCATAGGCCCAGATCCAGAACAACGCTTGTGAGCAAATTTACACGTGGCAGAGACATAAAATTTTAGGAAGTACTACGCATGCGCGCCATAGAAAATACACACTGTAACGTAGCGTAAATGTGAACGTATGGGCCATTCACGTATGTGTTACGTAAATACTTACGTGTGGGTGTGCCAATTTTACGTTTCACAAAAAATACGTCTGAAATACGCTATGTAGGCGGGGGTTTGTATTTAAAGTGTACAGTATACATGCGTGCTTAGCTGCGTAAATACTTGTAAATACTTGTTGCCCATACGTACGTGTGCGGATCACATCGGTTACGTGGGCAAAAGTTAAGGTAGGGTTTGGAAAGCGTATCTTGGTCAAAATACGTACATTCAAGGGTACGCGAGGAAATGTTGCAAACGTAGTTCTGGATCTACCCCATAGGCCTTATTTTAACAAAGAAAACATATTTATAGTTTATCTGCACCTATCAAGTAACAACATATAACAAAAAACTACTACTAAATACTGATTCACCTGATTCAATTTCATCAGAAGTATTTCCACTTACATATCTGTAAGTTAAGATGTTTTCCTTTGTCTCTTTAATAATGATCTTATCTAAAGCATGTTCCTCTACTCTCTTTTCCCATATAACTGGGGAAACACTGCTCATTACAAAAATAATGCATTCACAGCCCCGGTAAGGTAAAAGTTACAGAGACTTGCAAGTGCAGATATCACAGTGTATTGTATATACTTGCAGGCTATGCCTTGCTGTTTTGGATGCATGTATCTTTTGTTATTAAAATGCTGCATATTTGTTGCACAATTGCTATATAATTGCTAAGTTCAGCATCAATACTTATTAACCTGATAACCTTACAAGCGATTGATTTATATTTGTAACAACTCTGAAATCAGACTTCTTAACTATAATAAAATAGAACACCCAGTCAACAGAATAAGAAAACAAAGTTAAAGCGATCTTTATAAGAGACAATTTAATAAATGGTTTCAGACCAAAAGAGATTTTCTTTGACTCTCTATTGAAAGTAAATGGATAATGGATAAAGAATGTAGTTTGCCAGTTAAAAGGGCTTCTTGCCATAGAAACCCATACAGAATGCAGAGCGACAATGAGGATGTCATTGTGAGACATCAGCAACAAGAATAGTTCCTGACAGCGACTGGACAATTTCCAAAAAATGGCAAGGGCGACAGGTAAGTTACCCTAACTCTTACCCTAACCCTTCTCTTGTAGCAGCCTAACCTTAACCCTCTCTGTCCCGCGACCTAACCATAACCTTACATGTGCTGCAGCCTAACCTTAACCCCCCCCCCCCCCCCTTCTCCCCCCCCCTTACACTCACCCNCCCCCATTCTTACTGCCTAACCTTAACCTTCCCTGACCTGCAGCCTAATCCTAAATCCTGAAGCATCAGACTCTTGTAACAAAGTTGTTTTTTTTTTGTTAAAAGCCTGTGCCACTGTATAAGCGTCTGGGCTTATAATAGTGCAGTACAGGTAATACAGGGCTCCTACGGGATCCCTGTATGACCAAACCTTTTACTGCAAATGGCAGTGACCGAACCTATGTGATCACTGCCATTCTAGCAACAGATTTGGTTTTACAGGACTCCCGTGGGAGCCCTGTATTACCAGTACCGCACCATGTGACTGGGAGAGACAGCATGGGATAGATAGAGTGCCGAAGAGGAAGGGAGAAGACGTCAAAGGTAAGTAAGAGAAGACATGGTGGCTGGACATAAGGGGCACACATGGAGGCTGAACATTATAAGGGGCAGACAATGGAGGCTGGACATTACAAGGTACATACATGTAGGCTGGACATTACAAGGGGCACACATGGAGGCTGGACATTACAAGGGGCACACATGGAGGCTGGACATTATAAGGGGCAGACAATAAAGGCTGGATATTAAAAGAGGCAGACAATGGAGGCTGGAGATTACAAGGGGCACACATGGAGGCTGGAGATTACAAGTTGCACACATGGAGGCTGGACATTACAAAGGGCAGACAATGGAGGCTGGACATTAAAAGGGGCAGACAATGGATGCTGGATATTACAAGGGACATACATGGAGACTGGGCATTAAAAGGGTCAGACAAAGGAGGCTGGACATTACAAGGGGCACAATTATAAAAAATTATAGGGGGCTGCAATAAGGGCTGGAAAAGTATAGGGGGCTGCAATAAGGGTTGATGAGGGGTGACCTGTACCTTTTTTTTTTTTTTTACAAAAAAAGCGCTGATTATTATTATTATCGTTTATTTATAAGGCGCCACAAGGTGTCTACAGACATACAGGGTAGGGATGGACAGCATAGTACATAATAAAATACTATCTAAATATAAAAATATCACAACAATACAATAAAGTAAAGTAAGCACAGAACGCAAGGCAAAATGCGAGGTGTCAAGCTTGGCAGATCAGGGAGGAGGGAATAGAGTGCAATGTGAGGTTGAGAGGGAGCCACCAGGTGGGGATGGGGTAAAAGGGAAGCAGAGGGGGACAAGAGGGCACGGAATGCATAGGGAACACTTTTACTGTATAATTACCATCCCTCCTCCTACTGACACTTACACCTGATACAAATGGTACAAATGGGTATAGAAGTCTAGATCCAGATAATCCAGATCCGTACTGAAATCATGGCACGTGCACATGCGCAGTTGCAAAAATATGGTCGTTTTCCAATCATAGCAAAGTCTGGATCCATTCCAATGTACCTAACTTTTTAACTTTTATGTTGAGATGTCACCAAATTACACTGCACAGTACAGAGCATATTTTTATTCAAAACCGTCTCTGCCTTACAGAAAGTTACCGTCTAAAAAGTTCTAGGACTAGCAGTGGAAAAACTAGTTTTGAAACTCCAGTAGCCGCCAGGGAAAAAGAAGAATATTTTAGTTATAGTATTCCAGCAGGGTGCCCTGTCTCAGAGCAAGTCTTGCTATGTTCAGAAAAATATATCGCCAATGTCTTCTACTTCAATTAGATTATCTGCATCAAGGCATTGACATAAAGTAGACAGGAAATATACAGTGATGTCAGATATTAAACATAGATGATTTTGCTGGAAAATGACATACTAAAGCTATAAAAATATATCAAACTTATCAACTTATATCTGAAGTGTAGTAACAGGTTTGCTAAGGAATATTGCTAAAATCTTGATTCTGTAGCTTCCTACTGTGTTTATTCATTTTATCTGCCTTTGGGAGATTATGAGGAACATGATTCATTCAGCGGAAATGTTATCATAACATAAAAACTGCCTTTGGCCAAACAAGGAAATCCAATAACCAAATGTACACTACAATTGTAGCTTGCAAGTCAGTAGCCTGTTATATTTATATTAGTTTCAGCCAAAATTGTTTAAACATGCATTTGCTTATTGGAATCAAGTATTTTGTTTATTAGATGCTAGCTTTGCTTTGAAGCCTGCATCTAAAAGTAAACACAAAGGACCTCCCAGGAAGGTTTGTATTGCAAATCACTTCTAATCTCTGTTGGAGATCTGGTGTTGCCGAAGTGTGAATCACTTTTTATGCATTGTTTCTAAACACAGCAGAATGAATTACAATAACACTGAATATTATTTTTATAATAAAAAATTAAAGCATGGACTTTTGAATTTATATGTCAAGGAAA
>WWET01000017.1:1817024-1837857 GCA_011038615.1 Limnodynastes dumerilii
ATATATATATCCTCTCCTATATTAAAGGTAACGCTTTTGAAAAAGCAGAATGGCCTCCTATCAATATTACTTTTTAACCTTTCATCTCCACAAACACAGCTGTTCCGCTCTCTTTATTATTATGCCTTGAGTATACTATTGAAATCTAATTACAAATGCTATTTAACCAGGGTAAATATATTTCTAAATTGCTGTTATTAAAGGTGCCATATGGTGGAGAGTCAAGATACCAACTAGATTATTAATGCCTGGCTTAGTTATCTTTACTCTAAGTAGATTTCAGTTGGGACTCTTATTGTATTGTATTGTATTTTACCATTATCAATACCAAATAAGAGCAATGTACTACTCAGTTTATTAATACCTTTTAAATCTATATCATAGTTATAACAAGGACTCTATACAGTTGATTGTTAAATGTGATTGTCTATACAACTACAAGTGATACAGGCACTTTTCTATATCATGTGTTCAAAATCATTAGAGGTTCACGTAAGACCACTATATACTCTATTGACTTTTAAATAAATATATTGAATATACTAACAAAACCTAGGTAGATCCACACCATTTTGCAATTATTATTAAGATAACTGTCTATACATTACACATACTGCACATTTTGTTTTCCTTTTTTCTTTTATTTATCTAATTTTTCATTATCATTTCATTTTAAAAATGTTTTTTTTTTCATCACTTTTATTTTTCATTTTATTGTATTTTATTTTGATTTTTGATTTCGGCTCATTATCGATATAATTTAACCTTCTTTCCGATTTTTACTAATATTTTTTTTATGATTATTATTATCATCATCATTATCATTATTTTATTTAATACTTATTTTTATCTCTATCCTTATCAGTATTCATTTTTCTCATTCTCAATCTTTGCTAATTTCAGTGTACTACTTCTAATATCTGTTATTTTATTTATTTCTACACTACCACTATTTCCGTTATTTATATTCTCAATTTTTCATTTCTAATTGTCATTTCTCTGGTTTCAACATAATAACTATCATTGGTTTAGACATTTCTAATTCAAATATATATTTATACTAAAGTTACTGTTTTTTATATAATTTCATAAATCACTATTAGTATGTTTTCATAATTGTTATAATTACAATTCCAGATTATGTATCCCAAAATACTAAGTACAAGAGAATGAGTGCTCTTACATGTTTCCATCTTTTGTTGTTGTTATTTATACATATTTTTTAACCTCTGATCTAATCCAATAATTATCAGTGTCATATTATTGGTTATATGTCCTATTACAGATTCAGAATATTTGGTATTATATAGAGTAAACAAATGTAGTGATTTAAAAAATGTTATATTATACAATATGGAGATGATGATTTCTATTTCTTCATTATTTATTACTTTTTATTGACTTTTCTATTGATTTCATCGTGGTTGGCAACCAAGTGGATACAGTATTATTTATTATTTATTATTTTCTATGTAGCAATTTTAAGAGGTACTTTGTAACTTCTTTAGCTCTAAACCCTACACCTGCAAGAAATTTGATACGATGTTGCTTCTACCTGATTAACGGCATCTGTGAACAGGGTATTTAAAGGTGTCTGGAATACAGATTACTTACAACGCTTTGAGAAAGTCCCAGGGGCGTGATGAAACGCATCAGATGGTGACCTATTCATACCTCTAATCACTGCGGGATAACTGCTTCAAGCACTAACACTCCAGGCTACGGCTATTTCAACTCTATAGACCACAAAGTGGTGAAGTGTTCCCCTCTGCTATTGCCGTTTATCCTCTACGCATCCAGCACGCTATCTTCATTACAGGGGTGCCATCGGAGCACTCGGACTGTGACCACGATCCAAGGAGGGCGGTATCCAATTGCGGATCTTCTACCTCTGCTAAATTGCCAGGGAGTCACGATAACTTTTTACTCTGCACAGCTCACGCTATCCCCCTTCTAGGATTGGCATATGTGGAGAACTGTTTAGATTGCGGACTCCTTATCCAGAACCACATTCCGTTATTAAGAGACTATTTATCTCTTTTTGGATTATTTTTATCTTATTAACTACTTCCATATTGAAATTTATTGGTCTATAATCTTGCAAGAATTTAAAGTGCCACTATTCGATTAACAACACTTTACAGCTCTATACAGCTAATACAGCTATATCTGCTGTTTCTAAGTGCTAGCAATTTGATATATGTACCGGCAGTGATAATGGGGCTGATCCAGCCCTACGCTGCCCGGCGTTAAGCATAAGATCAGCTTAAAAGCCAATCTGCGCATGCGCCGGGCTGAAGTTAGTGCAGATAGGCGGGGGGAGGGAGGGTAATGAGGCTGGGAGGGCGGCGTTAGCGTACTAACACCGCCTTCCCAGCATAGTTACACTGGGTTACGCCGCCTTAACTTAGAGTAGCCTTCAGCCGGCGTAACCCAGTATAATTACGATCTGGCAGGGGGAGTGTCGGGGGATTGTAACGCTGTTACGCCGAGCGTTAGTACGCTCAGCACAACAGTGTTACTCTGGATCAGGCCCATTATCTTTGATTTTATTTCTATGTGTGCTTCTTTCTTTTAACATTGTTTTATATGTTTCTATATTAAATATTCATTATGTCTACTTGGTTGCCACGTGATTGAATATAGTGAATTCAACTTTTTAGAAACATTTACTCCTTTATCGCTGTGCTCCCACTTTTTTCTGTTGTCTTATTGTTTGGAGAAACTGCAGAAGTTCTCCCTCACAGCTGAGTCCAGTAGCGCCAGAGGCTTTTTTTGTTTTTCAGTATACATTACACTAACTGAACAAAACTAAGTAAACCACGTACACCCTTTCTTTTTGTTGCATATACTTTCCTCCCTGCCTGGACTTGAAAGTTTTGACTTGACACTATTTTCTCTTCAATTTAGGTGCTCTGCATTCTCAGCTGTGAATTAGGCCCTTAGTAACTATTGTGAATCAGGCCCTTAGTAACTACTGTGAATGCAGAGTGTAGTTGCTATGAGGCACATTAATGGAGAGACTTGATGGGTTCCCCTCTGCACTCACCGGATCCAAACTTATGTCTTGTATGCATGTGAATCTGTGACTAATCAAAACATTTGTGTTAATGCTCCACTAATCACTCCCCCTGCAACAGATTTCCAACACCCATGGTTCAGAAATGTGGATGGTAGGCAAGGCACTGGCATTATAGGATGGATGGCATTCTGATCAGGTGGCATGGATGCGTGCAAATGCACAAACATGAATGAAATCTGGTCCAATCACATTGAAATAAGGTGGAAATCAGAAGTGTTTATCTGGGCCATGGGGCCTGATCCAGACCTATGCCCAACGTCGCTAGATCGGCTTAATAGTGGATCGGGCGTCCGTAGCAGCGCCGTAGGGACGCTGGAGGGGACGTCCCCCAGCATCCCAATGTTAAGGTTAGTGTAGGTGGGCGGGGGAGCTAGGTAAATTAGGGTGGGAGAGCGGGCTAAGCGGCCATACGCTCCTGTGCGAGCGTATGGCCCCTTCCTTACGACGGCTGAAGTTAGCGACGTCGGGCAACATCTGCCCGGCGCATGCGCAGATCAGCTATTAAGGTCTGGATCGGGCCCTTACTGTCTGATTATTACATAGTATGTACCTGGCATTAGATCGAGTGTCTGTCAAAATGAACGCTGATACGCTGTGCTTTAGTAAGCACAGCGCATCGGCGTAGGTCTGGATCAGGCCCATTGTGCTTAATGTGGAATAGACAGCTTTAAAACAGGGTCACATTCTTGTGCCATCTGTATGCACTGGATGAGGAATGGGAGCGGAACATATTTAGTAGTTAAGGAGCATTGCCAGCTATATATGCTATCTAAGGAATGCTATCCAATGGGAAATGAAAGAAATGAATGGCACCACAGGACCATTAGACATTTGTCCAACAAAAATGCATAAATATTAAAATGATCATGAAAATGTTCATATAAACATAATTATAGAACAACCCACATTATATGTGGGTTGTACTGAATTGGGGTCTTCCTGATGAAATGTTTTGTCTGAACAAAGATAATCATCATGCTAAAACTATACTAGATATATTATAATATTTTAAATTATACCAAACATGCTCCCATTTTCTCTGCTGATTGAATTGCTCAGCGTTGTTCCTTGGTAACTGAAGGATCGTGTTTTCCTATATGACTTAATTAAGCAGCGGCAATTAATTACTTATTAATGGATGAGAATTAAAATGGAACGTATAAAAGTCTTTTTATTAGCCAGGTTCACAATTTGCTGAAAAAAATACGGTATTATATTTAATTAAAAGCTGCATTACTTCTAGTTGTGAACTATGCTAAAATTGCTACTATACATATGACCCACTATCATCTTATATTTGCAACTTTGATGTAACGGTCCTTTGTCTTATTGTGAAACAAAAAGAACAGCTACATTAAATTCCACTATTTAAGCTTCCTGTTGTATAATAAATGACAGATAGATAGATAGATAGATAGATATGAGATAGATAGATAGATATGAGATAGATAGATATGAATGAGATAGATAGATAGATATGAGATAGATAGATAGATATGAGATAGATAGATAGATATGAGATAGATAGATAGATATGAGATAGATAGATAGATATGAGATAGATAGATAGATATGAGATAGATAGATAGATATGAGATAGATAGATAGATATGAGATAGATAGATAGATATGAGATAGATAGATAGATATGAGATAGATAGATAGATATGAGATAGATAGATAGATATGAGATAGATAGATAGATATGAGATAGATAGATAGATATGAGATAGATAGATATATAGATAGATAGATAGATAGATAGATAGATAGATAGATAGATAAATAGATAGATAGATGTCCATGGAGCAACCTGAAGCTTTCCACGTGAATCTGTGTCTGTGCGCACATAGATCCACACTGAACTCCTAAATGCTGCCCCATACAGCCAGTCTGTTTGTTAAAAAATTTGTAAAAATTTACTCACATCCTATCTGGAGATTATTTCAAATACCAGATAGCGCTTTATGCAGAAGTGGTCTGCCTCTGGTATCTGTAACAGTATTACAGCATGTCACAGTTGTAACATAGGTGTAACCAACGCGTTTCGTCTGTAGTCAGAGTTCCTCAAGGTGCTCACCATGGGCCAGATCCAGACCTACGTATGCGAGTGATTTTACACTAGCCGCTAGCGTAAAATCGCACATTAGTACTTACTGCCCATGCGCGTGGCAGATGTTACGCCACTTAACACAGAGCATACGGCCCAATCACGTATCAACAGCATAACAACGCACGAAGGGGAGTGCCAGCCATACGACACCCGTAATTACGCTTCGCAGGCGGGGTGAGGCATTTAAATCGTACAGTATGGGCGTGCTTAGATGCGTAAGTACGTGAGGGTTACACGTACGTCAGTGGTTACGCTGTGTAAAGTTAAGGTAGGATTTGGTAGGCGTAAAATGGCAAAAGTACGTACACACAAGGGGAGAGCCTAGGGGAGTGCTTAGAAGGTACGATAGCATAAATACGCCATGCTCTGAAACGTATTAGGCGCGTAGGTCTGGATCTACCCCCATATGTTTGTTTATATTTCTGTATGTATGTTAAGTTCAGATCACATACTTTGTAATTTGCGATTGCAGCTTTAGTTTATAATACACCGGTCTGAGCGCTGGGATAGGATAATGCTGAATGTATGCACTGCCCTGATATATGCATCTCATTGTGCATGGAACAGAGTTTATCGGGACAGTGGATTATTGATAGTAAACATTTATGTTTATTCTCAGAAAGGATTACTTTCTGAAATGTGATTTCTTTAAAAAAAAATACCCACCTTCCACTTTCAACTTCCATTGGTGGAAATATTTGTGCAGCTTCTGACTTATCTCTTCTGCACATGCACAAAAGAAGGACTTAATCGGCCTCCGCAACTTTATGTTGCAGTGTCCAAGAATAAAAGAAGGCAGATCTTTACAGGACTGGTCATTTCAATGAAATAGTGAAGGTACAGGAGTCAGGAGTAACACAATCTGCTTTTCTTAATAGATGTCAGCTGTAATGATCATTTCAGAAGTTGCTGAACCTTGCAAGTATCTGACTTGTCAGTTTAATAAAAAATGTTAATAAGATTACTCTCCAGAACACATATTGGGCCAGGTGTAGTAAGCTGCAGGTTTGGAAAACTGGAGATGTTGCCTATAGCAACCAATCAGATTGTAGCTCTCATTTTCTTTTTACGTACTAGAGAATGTCAGCTAAAATCTGATTGGTTGCTATGTCCATCTCCACTTTTCCAAACCAACAGCTTAGTAAATGTAGCCCATTATACCTTAACATTAATAATAATGAATAAAATGATTTAAGGGTAGAAATCTGCTAGTATAGTAATCGTGTGACACTTAATGAATTTTTGAAATCCTGCTTATTTTGACTTAGTAGCAAGAATAAAATAAAATAAAATAAAGTGAAGAAGTAAAATTACACAATGAGTTGAAAAGAGACAGGATGTAACTCAACTTTAAATTAAAGTTTAAAAGTAAAATAAGATTGGTTTATCTGAATCAGGTTTGTATTGACAGTTTAAGGATTTTGCAAAAGAACTTTGAAATTAAATAAACAAAAAAACAAGGTTTAACTTCTTTAGAAGAAACAAATATATTTATTGCTATGCATTTAGAGCCACTCTTACTAACAGATCATGAAACATTACCAATGGAAATCAGGCAGGTTAAACAAGAATAAATAAAACAGAGCTCATTTGGAAAATATGGTAGCTAGCTATTCTGTGTGCACATGATTTGGCATTGGGTGCTTAACTCACAGTCACAGATGACAGGAGGGCTTTGTTCAATAAGCAAAAGCAATGTGACAGGTTTGAGACTCACTTACAAGCTAATTACTGTTCATTATCTTGTTGAATTACCAAAATGTCACAAGTATTAGAAAGCCTTTCTGACACTGCCTTCGGCTCTTCGCTTTAATATTATAGTTATAATGGTTCTTTTTATTTGATTGCTAGAGCAGAATTTAGTTACCTTGTGACAGACATAGTTTGTATAGTTTTGGAAAAAGTTTTCGGCAATAGAGGCCAAGTAAAAAAAAGAATTGCTCATGTTAAAAGTGTGACCAAAGAAATTGCTACAGTAGAGATGAAATAAAAAAGCTGCCTTATACAACCAGGGTTCTTTGCAAGAAAAGTCGCTGTAAATTGTCACAGATATATGGTATGTAAGTAATGCCAACAGGTTTAACTGATCCCCTTTCCTCTGTGTGAGAGAGAGAAAAAGACAGAGGGCAGGAGAGCGGACAGGACAGAATGGAGGAAGACTAGATGAAAGGCAAGACTAAAGAGAAGAAACATTATGGTCTTGGCTGTATCATTCTTGACTTTGTAATTGATGGCGTTGTGACTGTAACTCAGGGTTTCCGATTCTTCTGAATTATCCAGGTGACTTCCAAGTTCCAGCATTTCTTTCAGTATTACTCGAGTGTCGTAAAATCTCCCACAATGGGCTTGAGGCCATGAGTTCATGCAAATCACAGCCTCAAGTCCTGCTTCCCCACCAATTAATACTATTATTCCTAGTATGACTAGGGATTGGGTATAATTTGTGTCATCAAGCCCTGCCCCATCCCCTAGTAACACTGTGAATAGTAGTGTTGATGGACAGGGGGCAGAGCTTCAGAACATGATTTGCATATATCACATAATCAAGCTCTGCCCCCATACTGGCATCTCTTTCTTCTCTCCGAGATCTCAGTGATAAGAAATAGAAAGTCAGCAACCCTGCTGTAACTGCTTGCTTCATAGTGGCATAGGGCTGGATCCAGACTTAAGTAAGTGCTTGAAATTAGTTATTCCTGGGATAAACCATGTTGATTGCAGGGGAGTCATATTTCATCTGTTGCAAACAGTATTAGAGTTGAGAGGTGATGTTTCCTATCCTAAGTCTAAATAACATTGTGATAGTAAACTTTCTTTTATTTTTTTTATTTATATATTTGTTTTTGAAAATAGATAGCACAGGGAGACCGATCCAGAGTTTGAGAGTACCCATAAAAACAGGTAGATATTTTCACTTTGGCAATATTATACAGAGAAGGCAAGTTGTTGTTATTATTATTATTATTATTATTATTATTATTATTATTATTATGCGCAGCGAAATATTTTTGCTTTTTGCTCTCAAATACTAAAGAGCAGGGGTTCTCAACCCGTGATACGCGTACCACTGGTGGTACTCGTGCCTTTGTTAGGTGGTACACATGGGCTTCGGATCCAGTAGCTACATCACATCACAGTCAGGCTCTGCAGGCACGGAGCTGAGGGGGCGGAGCTTCCTGCTCCAGAGAAAGAAGAGCCATGGAGATAAATGAAGTGGAGGAGGCTGTGTTATGCTGCAGATGCTGGAGAAGGTAAGTAAGAATATAGGCATGTAACTAGAAGGAATAATGTGGGAAGAGAGAGATACCAGAAGGGGGGAAATGTGTAATGTAGGCAGAGGGATATAACAGAAGGGGGTAATGTGCAATATGTAGTGTAGAGATGGATATAACAGAAGGGAGAAATGTGTAATATGTAGTGTAGATAGGGATACAACAGGAGGGGTAATGGGCAATATGTAGTGTAGAAAGGGATATAACAGAAGGGGATAAAGGTGTATTATGTAGTGTGGAGGGGGATATAACAAAAAGAGAAGGGGGTATAACAGAAGGGGTTAAGGTGTAATATGTAGTGTGAAAAAGCATATAACAGAAGAGGGTAAGTGGAGTGGGATATAGCAAAAGGAGGTGTAGTTGTCATGTATAATTTGTGGAAATGGATATATCACAGAGTGGTAAATGTGTGATATGGAGAGAGTAATATAACAGAAGGGAAGTATTTATAATATGTGAAAGGGATATAAGGGGGATGTAATATGTAGTATGTGCTGAGGATTATAACAGATGGAGTGAAATGTGTAATATATCATGCAAGGAGAAGTGTAATATATAATATGGGGAGAGGGATGTAACAAAATGAAATAATACGACTTTTGCATTCTATATGAGTAACATCAAATTTACAATTTCTATGTGGTCAAAACCGCTGTCCCTTTTGAAATGTGTAAATTACACTTGGAAGAAACCATTAGCTAAACATACTTACTCCCTTATAAATACTCCTACAGTCATCATGAGGGCTGTAATTGCATCTTTTTTTACTTTACTTTAAGAATTGTACATATATATATTGAAACAAATACTTGGAAAATGTTCTGCATGAAACTTTTCATTTGAGGCTTCATTAGGGTGCGCTAGAGATTTCTATGCATTTTTTCCTTGAGCTTCAATTACTTTCATTCTAGGTATACACTGATTATGTCCAGGGCAGAAATTCTCATGCCAATCAATTCCACTGATTAGACACAGATGAAACAGCAGTGAGAGAGCATACAGCCAGAGGGAAAGCAATCTTTTCAATTGGGAAAATGTTGACTGTTTATTTAAACACTATGCTACGGTAATTATAGTTCTATTAACTAGTGGTGTCTTCTTGATTTTGCCTGCTTTAATAAATGTGAGTGTTTCAAAATTGCATTGCTTCTAACTGCTGTAGCTTCTCTAAACTTTACTACTCACTCAACATTTCACAAAATGAGGGAAAGAAATAATTTTATCAACAATAAATGCACTGCACAAATAACTATTAGGAGCTGAACCAGAGTTTCGGCGGATAAGGAATGTGGATGTGCTATATGTCCTATTTAGAGTTGTGAATATTCACAACAACACGCAACTCTGGAGAGAACGTAGGAAAAATGGGGCAAGTGTGTAATCCAAGCAGATGGAGCCCTATGTGCAGAGGCTGTGGGTTGTATTGCTGCAGCCTCTGCTTGTTTCCTATCTTTTAAATGTTTTTTTTTCCTTTAAGGGGCTGATCCAGAGTTTAAGAGTAAGGGCACAACAGGTACAAGTGTACAGTGGGCTAAACCATTTTGCAATGTAAGGGGTGCTAATTCACCCCCCTGCATGCAAGAAAATACTTTACTTTTGTACATAGAATGTAATGATTGTGGGTCCCTGCTGAGAACAGTCCTATTCTAAAAGGGACGTTCTTTCCCAGACAGTTCTGAACTTGATTACCGAAGCATCAACACGGTGCTCCCAATGGTAAGTATTAAAACTAACCTCAACCCATTCCTTAATCCTTATCCTAACCCTCCCCTTCCATGACTCTAACCCTCCTTTCCCCTCAGCCTGAACCTAACCCTCCCTTCCCCGCAGCCTAACCCTAAGACCCCCCCTCCCAGCAGCATGACCCTAAATTTCCCTTTCCCGCAGCCTAACCCTAACCCATAACCCTTTCCATGGCTCTAACCAGGACCGTTTCTAAGGGCGGGCGAGCCGTGCGATCGCACGGGGCCCGCCCCTAGATAACAAAAAGGGGGGCGCTTCCCCGTGCAGTGGTCACATAGACCGCGGCTCTTACAGGCGCCGGCCGCATCTGTCTGTGTGCCGGAGCAAGTGTTTAAACCCCCATCCCCCCGGACTCTGCCCGCTATTAAAAAAAAAAAAACCTTACCTTCTGGCACAACGGCCCCCGGCCTCCTCCCTCCCTCCCTCTTGTCTCCTCTTTCCACTGTGTAATGGCCAGGCGTGACGTCATCACGCTGGCATTCGGCTGAGGAGCACGTGGAGAGGAGCTCAGGGGGAGCCAGAAGAAAGAAAAGATAGAGCAGAATACAGAAGATAAAGAGTTAAAGAGCAAATATAAGGTAAGTAAAGGAGCAGAGGGGACAGTGTGTGTGTGTGAGGAAGAGGTAATGTGAGTGTATAATGAGAGGGCACAGTGTAAATGTGTATAATGAGTGGGCACAGTGTGAGTGTATAATGAGGGGGCACAGTGTGAGTGTATAATGAGGGGGCACAGTGTGAGTGTGTATAGTGAGGGGGCACAGTGTGTGTATAATGAGGGGGCACAGTGTGTGTGTGTGTGTATGATGAAGGGGGCACAGTGTCTGTGTGTGTATATAATGAAGGGGCACAGTGTGTGTGTATGATGAAGGGGGCACAGTGTGTGTGTGTATGATAAAGGGGCACAGTGTGTGATGTAGGGGTAATAGTTGAAGGGGGCACAGTGTGTGTATGATGAAGGGGGCATAGTGTGTGTATAATTTATTTATTTATTGGGGGGGGGGGCACCATAATTTTTCTGCCCTGGGCTTTGCTAGGTCTAGAAACGGCACTGGCTCTAACCCTAACCCACTCTTCCCCAGAGCCTAACTCTTACCCTCCCTCTAACCTTAAATGTCCCCAGAGAGGCTACTTACCCTTATTGGGGTGTATGGGGTGTGGGGCTCCGGTCCAAATGGCTGATTTTCGAATCAGCCGTTTCCTTCCAGCCAATTGCGAACTGGCTGGGATTTCGATTGCATATGCCTCGATAAGGCATAGCAATCGATCCACGGAGTAAAAATAGTGCCCACTACTTTCCATAATTCTAACCCTAACCCTCCCATCTCACTACCCTAACCCTAACCCTCGTTTGCTGTCAGCCTGACCCTGACCCTCCCTTACTTGCAGCCTGACACTAACCTACCATCTCCCGCAGACTGACCCTAACTCTCCCTCCCCTGCAGCCTGACCCTAACCCTCCATCTCCCGCAGCCTGACCCTAACCTTCCCTCCCCTGCAGCCTGACCCTAACCCTCCCTCCCCTACAGCCTGACCCTAACCCTCCCTACCCCGCACAGATAGTTTACTCACCTATCCCTTGCTCCAGCTAAATCAGCGGCGGAGGGATATCGCCGTTTCCGAAGGTGAATGGGTGAAGTGTGCCAAACGGTATACTCACCCATTCTAAAAAAAAAAATAGAAACTCTGCTTTATTCGAAATAGAGACATCTGAAAAGGAATTTTCAGATGTCCCAATTTCGGAAAGCAGTTTCTTAGCGGGGAGTGACAATGTTGGTTTGCGGCCAGCGGCGAGTGCGATGCTCCCAGCGGGCGAAAATGAATTGGTGCCGATTGGCATACTCACCCATTCTGAAAAAAAAATTGAAAATGGCTACCTATTCGAAAAGAACTTTCGACTGTCTCTCCTAAAAGGAATCATTCTCGCCAAGGACTCCCACCAGAATTTAATTACTGCATATCTTTATGTTTAAGCTATCAATTGTATTTCTGTTTTCACAATTTATATTTGCCTTCCACTGCTATTCTGGCAAACAAAAAATGAAATTTATTCAAAGCAATGAAATCATTCATAGACCTGTGCCTATAACATACATCATCCCCTGACATGGTGTAAGGCAGGTTGACCAGCTATGGTGCCTAATTAAATGAGTTTAACACCCCTTTTCTCATTTAAATGTTGTGGAGCTCTCTGTTCTTGTAGAACATAGTGCACGGATGCAGACACAAGCAGAAGGGCAGCAGTTCACCCATCTCTCTGTGCTTGCTCCCGTTCTGGGCATGTGCAATGCGAACCCCGCTGCACTTTTCATAAACAGATAAAAGCGCAGCTCAGAATCAGCTCCTTAGACTACACACACCCATCACGCCCTTTCTTCATCTGCACCAAGACCATCAAAAATTTTTCTGTGTTTTTTCTATTTAAGTATGTCGGTACAGTCATCATATTTCAATTTTTTTCTTCTTCAAAGAATTAATGACAATGCTACAGGAAGCAATAAGAAAACTTTCATTCTTATAATCATAAAACATTAAACTATTTCAACTCTTTTTTTCTTCCTTTTTAAAATTTATCCACATAATCTAAAACTCTAAGTTATTGCTTCAGTGATTTGTATTTCCTATTTAATAATGTGTAGTCATCAAGCAAAATCTGCAAGAGTCCTATCAGTATTTTCCATTCAGTGAGATAGTGGGTCAGCTGCTCGGGAACTGCTAGTGAGTGTTTTGAATGTCTCTTGAGGCAGCACAATTGAGGGAATTTTGGAAAGAAAATCAGTTTACTGTAGAGTCGGTATTATACTATTTTATTCATGCAAATGCAGTCCCATCTGACAGCTAAGACTTGTTATACCTTCAGAATGAGAAAGCAAGTGGAGGCATAATATAGTACATTCAGCATGGATGTGTGTTCTTAAGTTTGGATCAGGAGGATTGTCACGAATTCAGATTTACAACTGCTTAGAAGCATTTGCATTTTTCCATTTTTTATTATGATAATTTAGAACCCAAGGTGCATATGCTTCAGAGATGCACACAGAAATGAAATAAGCTATTCCTCCATGCTATAATGAAGGCATAGGCAAACTGTGGTGATCCAGATGTTGTGTTCCAGGCATGATCTAACGGCCCAGGCTTAGCTGATACCTTGCAAAGCATTATGGGAATTTGGGTGTCTATGTCTCCTCTAAGGATTATTCATTTAATAATTAACCCTGCATTAGTTAGCATAAAACGCAGGTTAACTTATACATAGGTTCGTTTATTATAATTTATAATTTAATACAACCACATTCAACTAATTCCCCACAATTGACAGCACTGAATGAATTGATGAGAATTAGGGACCAGGGAATGTATTCACAGATCAGTTTTTGCCTGTGCATGCATAGTAACTTTTTCAACGCACATTACGTAGTATTTACGCACGTAAGTACTTTTCACACAGATTTGTGAATCGCACTTAGGGACATATGTACGGAGGGGCGTGGTATCCGTTGCGTAAAAGTGGGCGGGGGGCATGTAAATGGGCACGCATGTATGTAAGTAACATGCGCACGTAAGTACACACATAGGGCCTGATCCAGAACTGCGCCCGCCCTTCTAGCTACGGCGGGTGTAAGCGTAAGATCGACTGAAAAGCCTATCTGCGCATGTGCCGGGCAGATGTTGCCCGGCGTAACTATGGCAACGCCCGATCAACGATCCCCCAGCGTTACTACGTTGAATTTAGTGCAGGTAGGCGGGGGGAGGGAGGGTTATGAGGCTGAGAGGGCGGCGTTTGCGTTGCAACGCAACACCGCTTACACCGGCTGAAGTTAGGGTAGCCTTCAGCCGGCGTAAGCGAGTGTTAATGCGGTAAGACAAGGTGGAGTGTCAGAGGTGTGCAGCGATGTTACCGCTCAGTGTAACATCGTAGTTCTGGATCAGGCCCATAGAGATAAGGGTGCCCTATGGAGGCGTAAGTCACCTAAAACACGTCTGGCCGAGGGAAGTGTCATTGGTGTTGCCTTGATACATGCGTGCGTAAAAACACGCACGTAGTAAATACGGGTCTGTGAAGTCGGCTCAGATCCCGACTTAATAAGACTCAACGTTTGCATGCTCGTAAACCCATTTGTATGGAATGGACTTATGAATGTTCGATCCTGATGGGCATAAGAGGGTAGCACACTTCCCTTACACGCATGGAACTTCAGTGTTCTAAGGTCTACCTTAAATCTTATACACCCGCCCCAGTTTACGTAAAGCAGAATCATACGTAAGCCCTTACTGTATGATCTGCATGGGCCCTGCCCACTGTGGATACACCAGGTATGCCCTGCTGTCTGAGGTCATTGCTGCATGAAAAGAAGCATCCATAATGCTGCATTCTGTGCATAATGGGCCCACGCATGCATGTGCAGGAGGCCTGAACAGGGTACATATGCATTGGCCATATGTAAGTACCCTGACTTTATTATATATGGATCCAGCCTTAAAAACAAAAAAGGTCCTTTAAGTATTATAGCTCAGTTGACTACTATAGAAAAGGACAATGGGCTGGATCCAGACCTTGTTAAGTGCATGAACTTAGTTACTCAAGGGCTAAACCATGTTGATTGCAGGGGAGTCAAATTTCATCTGTTGCAAACAGTATTAGAGTTGAGAGGTGATGTTTCCTATCCCAAGTCTAAATAACAGTGTGACAGTAAAGCTGGTCAGTATCTGTGTGCAGTAAGCAATTTAAAGATATATCCCTGCATGCAAAAAAATACAATTAACTTTGTTCCCCCTGAAATCAACATGGTTTAGCCCTTGAGTAACTAAGTTGATGCACTTAACAAGGTCTGGATCCAGCCCAATGTCATTTTGTGGAAAGAACTTTTTGCACTTGATGAAAGAAATTTTAGATGGCATATAAGCATGAGAATTAAATGGTCTAAAGAATAAACAATTTGATTACATGTCTGAGAGCAGTTGCTGAGAGGGAGAGCTGTTTCACAGCAGCCATTTTGGAGACTTTAAGGGGTGTCTCCTAGGTAAGTTGGCTCTCAATTTATAAACATATATATGGGACCCAACATTGGGACTCTCAATTTTAGAGTTAGGACCACCATATACAGAAAGGCCTTGACGGTGGCTGGTGGCTTATCCCATATTTGATCAAATATGTGTAACGAACATTTCTGTGTTTTATTTTACAGATAGAACAGTATAGTTTGTTACTGGTTTATGGCAGTGTGCTGGGGCTTTTCTTTCCTTTTGTTTCTGTGGCTAGCAGATTAACCCCCTGCCTTTCACGGACCTGTTTAACATATACTTATAAATTGATTGAGCAACTTCCATTCTGTTTTTATTATGATTATTAGTTCATTAGCATTATTTTTTTTAGCTCAAGCATATTACTGTATGTAAATAAATATATTTTACGTATTATAAAACAAAACTGAATAATACATTTGATTGATATGTAAGGAAGATCCTGCTCTCAAACTTACAATCTGTGAGGTTGTATCTCTTATTAGTCTCCCTTATATTTCCTACAGAGAGCCGGGGAAGCAAGTTAGTGCTTTGTTTTAATACCCTCATCTATCAACTGTACATATGATCAATGCTCTTTCATTCCCATCACTGTGTAATTTTATTTAAAATTCCTAAAATATGCTCTAGTTTAAAATAAAAAATTTTTTTTTTTTTTTGTTTTGATCATCTCTAGTTAATTATAATACAGCTGACTCCTAACTCATGTATAAATGTGAATTGCAAAGCTCATAAAATATGCAACTGAAATTGGGCTATTGCTATCTAGCCTGGCATTCTGCATAACCTGATAATATCTGCAGAACTTCACATTAGCATCTGTAAAGCAAGTAAGCTTGGCAGCTGTTTATAGGCAATTTAATGTTCTTTTTTTTTATTTACCATGTACACAAAGCACACGATGATAACAATAAATACTGTTACCCTGATAGAAACTGAAAGGAAAATGTTTCATGTGCAACCTTTATTTTATGTGTGCTGTCACATATGACTTACAGCAGAAGACAATTAATTTGACTAATCAGTACCAATGAGGCATTCCTTTCCCGGACTAATGACTGTAAGATGTGAATTTTTTACAGTATTTCAGTGCTAAAATTACAAACCTATAAATCAATTATGAAAATATGAAATAGGTATAATTTTTTATTTGTAGTAATTAGTGACTTTTTTAAGACATATGTGCTGCTACTATAATCTCAAGGGACATCTCTCTATAGGGGTCATGTAATAGAAAATGTATTCTTATGATAACACTGACTTTGAAACAAAATCTAAAGTTCTACATTGCCTCATTATTGCAGCCTAGTAATAAGTCTTTGATAAGGAAGATCAAATGCATTTTTGGAATAAAATAATTGATCAATATGAATGGAATTGTATAAACACACCATAAAGAGATTTTGTAATGGATTAGTCTGTAATTATAATATTTCAGCCTTGGTCAAGGGCACCACAGAACTGAATATGGGAGCACAACTCAACCCCATTTTGAAGTTGTGATAGCATGATTATCAGCCATATATGTGCAAAACAGTTGTCCAGGCTTTTCCAACATTGGACAGATTAGGTCACTGTAGGTCACTGTAGACCAGGGACGTAACTAAGGGTGTGCGATAGGGGCGGCCGTCCAGGGCACCAAGCTTAAGGGGGGCACCAGTAAGTTTATTTAATGTTAAATTGGTTTGGAATTCTAAAAATCTGTTTTTCCTATGTACAGATCCTCAATCTACAGATGTGGAGGGATTATAGGGCCTCAATATCCATCCAAGGTTTAATCATTCCCTTTGTACAGAAGAACTAATAGACAAAACCTATATTAATTTTTATGACTTTTGCACTGAAAAACATGGTGGTGTTTAAGTACACAAATAGAGATCACAAAGAGGATCAAACCCATCAAAATACTGATACTGACATTGCCTATGTTACTTGTTTCTAGGCTTTAAGAGAAAATGACATTCTCTGCAGAATGGAAGGCTATAATTTTCTTTTTTATGTATTAACGTAGTATATCTACTGTTAGGGTCAAGATTACACTTTAAACATGCAATTACTGTTCTGCAATAACATTAGCCTTCTCATAATAAAGTATCAAAATTGTAAAAAGGAGAGAAGTACTTGGTGATTACACTGCTTTTTATTACTTCTAATGAAATATTTTTGTAATGTGCTACACATTATTTCTTTAACAATGACTGCTTAAAATCATTTAGATTTGACATGGAGTGATGCTTAAAAATGGACCCCGTGCCATATAAAAACACGACCTGTTCTTATTAATAAATATTCAAGTCACAAAATTCGTGCTCGTCTAAAACAGCTAATGTAGCTTGATGGTTATTGAAAAGATGAGCAGGTTAAGCATGCGTGTTGTAAAGAAAAACGTGAAAATAATTGTATTTCCATAGAATGGATAAGACTTCTTCCATGTACCTAAACCAGTGATAGGCCACAGATAACCCTCTGTGTGGTAACTTGCAGTCCCAAATTCTTCCTGCTACAATGTCAGGCATGTTTTTTATAGCTAGGAATGTTTGTTTAGGTTGTCTGCTGGTATCATATGACGGACCGGATACAGAGCGCTGTGCATTTACCACACGCACAGAGGTCCTGTAGTCCGGATAGAGGAGTGGAGTCAACTCTCCTTTTACTCCCCTCTATACATGACTTATACTGTCATAAGGCAGTCTTAAGTCTCTCATGGTCAATACAACCATTGATCCACGCGTAAGCCTCTTACTAGACCCGCTCCTACACCTGGATTTCCGTACCGTAACATTTGGCGTGCGCATGCACGCTGCCAGCAAAACATGAAAAATTCCGCGATCAGCATGCAGAATGCTGCTGTCATATGAAGGATAGGATCCGGTCCTACGTTATTAAATATATTGTTTGAACGTATTACCATGATAACAGGTAAGGTGTGGCATTTTGGATTGTTACGGGGCTTCTCTATTAGGATAGCCACCACTGGATTCTCTCAGGAAGGTGGGTTAAAATTGTATGAAGAATACATTTCAGAAAAAAGCTCTCACCCAATCAGATACATGACACAACCAGGTGTGGAAATGACATTGGTACAACAGGTGCAGTGGCACTGAAGCCCATGCTGATACAAGGGCTCACAGCTGTCACCACCACAACGCTGAGGCTCCCCAGTGGGTTACCTGGGATATCATCAGGGCCAAAGCATATTTTTTGCACCTAGGCCCACAGCTCCCTAGTTCCGCCTCTGGACACAACATTAATGACCATCTTGCTCTCCTGTACTGAAATAGCACTGCGCTTCTGGAAGCTCCTTAGAAATACTCCTCGTGGGTATACTGTTATGGTCCAGAGTACATGAAGCCACAATAATGAAGGTAACATACAATTAGTTTCCAGAAAGACATCTTAGTTTCCATAAAGTTTAACATAACCACTGCATACCATTTATAGATGGAAATCTTTGCCCAATTCCTGTAACGAAATCTTGTTTTCCCAATATTTGCAATAATGATAATGGACCTGATTCAGAATTAAGAAAGTGCTTAAAATAAGAGAGGAAAGTTACTCCTGGGCTAAACCATGCTGATTGCAGGTGGAATCAAGTAGATTGGATTCTTTGCATGCAGGGATATACCTTTGAATTGATTACTGCACACAGATACTGACCAGTGTTACTATCACACTGTTATTTAGACTTGGGATAGGAAACATCACCTCTCATCTTTAATACTGTTTGCAACAGATGAAATACGACTCCCCTGCAATCAACATGGTTTAGTCCAGGAGTAACTTTCCTCTCTTATTTTAAGCACCTTCTTAATTCTGAATCAGGTCCAATATGCTGTTATGCATATAAGATTAGCACTAGCACAAGCAAATTTAAACATCACATCAGAAAAGAAGGAACACATTATTTAAGTATTGTGATTCATTTTATTTTGGCTAGAATGTCTCAAGCAATGTCCAAACCTGTATATGTACAAGATAGTAGAAAAAAAGTAACAGGAAAACATTTGAAACAAAATGATATACTATTATATCTTATTTGTGAAACATTCAATGAGCCCAAAGCTGGCCATACACTAGAGCAATTATCTGCCTGATCACCCAAATATCAGGTGATCGGGAAAATAATCACTGTAGTTTATGGCCAGGATCAATTTTTGAAACATCAAATAACCGCACCAGAAACGCTCTGTTATGATTATTTGATTCTTCAACATGTTTGATTTACAAGCTCCCGATATATTTTAAGGGAGGGAATCAGCAAGCTGAATGGCTCCTTATTCTTCAAAGCTGCTGCTGTATATCTATGTACAAAGCTGCTCTGAAGGTATACTTTAAAGTACTCCAAATCCAGACCTCCATGGGTTAATAAATTTGATTTCCATTGATAATTTTGTGTGATTTTGTTGTCAGCACATTCAACTATGTAAAGAACAAAGTATTTAATAAGAATATTTCATTCATTCAGATCTAGGATGTGTTATTTTAGTGTTCCCTTTATTTTTTTGAGCAGTGTATATATATATATATATATACACTATATTCACATACACACATATACTATGTATCTATATAGAAATATCCAGATATATTTTTTAAATAAAGTGTCCACACATGTGTGTATATATATTTTTTGGATATAGTGCAGAAATCATAAATACTAAAGCTATGTATGACTTTTATGTGTTGACTTTTAATATATATATATATATATATATATATATACATATTTGTGTGTGTATATATAGGTAAATCATCTCTATTGCACTCAACAGTGGGGGACCCCAAGAAGTTGCTGTACCAGGGCCCAGAATTCCTCTTGATGGCTTACTGCAATACCCCTAAGCCCAGGAGTGAATTAAGTATGGGGCGACCAGAGTGGTTCTTGTTTAGCCCCCACGCACAGAGCTGTTTATAGGCGCAAATAAGCCATGCAATCACACTAAGTGCTCCAATAGGTAACTTAAAGGGGGTGCCCAGCAGGTTCACTCCCGTTTCATCTTCCCTTCCCCCCAGGGCAAAAGTCACATAGTCCACGGTTCACATTCAGAAACAAACATGGTTTTGTCATTCAAGTCTGTGTATGTCAATGAAGTGACCTAATATATGTGGCTGCTTCATTTATGGAAACAGGTTTGGTCCTGAAAAACCAATAAACCAAAACTGTTTATTTGATTGACATAGCTCCATCTGTTAGGTCAGCGTTAATCAAGTTAAAAGGAGACAGCAGATATAAGTGAAGACGAAAATAAGTTATTAAAGAGAAAAGTTGGGGATATACAAAGGGCAGAAGTAAATGGATGGACACACATACAAAGGGCAAAAGTGGATGGCTATGGAACAAAGTTTCAGACACATAACCTAGTTATTAGTTATAGGCAGTAGTATATTAATATGTTAAAATCTTTCTAAGGGCTTCTTTCTTCTTCAGTCTGGACCCGGCCTATCTTGTTTTATGATCAATATTTAGCTTTTGTTTGTTTTAATGTCTTATAAAGAGACAAGACAAAAGTTAGAGGATATCCTTTTCTATTTAAAACAATTTTATTTTTTATTTAATATTTTATTTCCCTAGTATTTACTATTTTAAGTGTTTTTGTTTTTCTTTCC
>WWET01000018.1:12411-38115 GCA_011038615.1 Limnodynastes dumerilii
TATATGCTGTAGAGGCACTCAGAGTCTGACGGTGAAAAACGAGATTGCTAAGTAGTCAAGTTTAACGGTTTAGTTTTACTAAACTTTCATCAGGAACATATATATATAAAATGTTGTCCACTTTGGGCCTGATCTAGCCCTACGGACACCG
This sequence comes from Limnodynastes dumerilii, assembly GCA_011038615.1. Lineage (NCBI taxonomy): Eukaryota > Metazoa > Chordata > Amphibia > Anura > Limnodynastidae > Limnodynastes > Limnodynastes dumerilii. The sequence continues at coordinate 12,563 of WWET01000018.1, forward strand.
TCGTTTTTTTCAGCGGCCATATGCGTAAGAACGCCATTTCTGCCATTCTGTGCATGGGATATGTAGCCCGGCGTAATTCATAACTCTGTGAGCCATGGATCTGGCATCCGTAACTACAGAGTAACTATGGACGAAGAGCCAGGTAGCTCCGTAACTATGCTATAGTTACGGAAGCTAGGCAGGGGGAGGGAGTGTAATTAGGACCGGAGGGCTGGGTTTAGGAGGTTATGCTCCTGTGTCAGTGTAGTTACACACAGTTACGCCGGCTGAAGTTAGGATAGCCTTCAGCCAGCATAACTGTGTGTAACTACGCTCACATAGGGGGAGTGACAGGGGGAGTGAACCAGAGCTACGCTGGCTGTACTTATGGCCAGTGTAGCTTTGAATCAGGCCCTTTGCTACTAAATGATGTCAATTGATGCATTTCAGGCTTGGCCCTTTCTCAAAAGCCCGAAATGCATCAAGTGATTCCTCATAGACCTACTGATAGAACAGGATCCTTTCCAGCTCGTGTCCTATTACCACACGTGAACTTTAGGTTTTATGTTTCATTTACCACTATTGATACATGCAATTTGTTACCAGTGAGATTTAATGTGGTAATATCTTGTTCCCTTTGTTTGGAAACATTCTGGTTACAGTGGTATATATTCCATATACTCTTTCTACTATAGATGGACATTGTGGTACTGGTATAGTGACTATTTTATTACTTTGGATACATTTAATGTGTTTTTATTGCTAGTAAAGATTATATTTAAATCGATGGTGTGTACATAAATCTGTTTCTCCCTTCTCTTTGAGGCACTTATGGAATGCAGTGATACGCATGGTATACACACAGCCCTTTCACAACCATACCAATTATCAGGATTCAGTTTACATATATATTTGATTACATCAGAAGAGGTTTTATGTGTTATAGCTCCCATTGTTTTAAGTGTTTTTGTATGTTGTGTATGTTTTGTGAAATCCTAGAGCTTCACATTCATTTCATTCTATTGTTTTCTGTTATTTGGGGGTGAACTCCCCTGGATGTGGAGCGGCGGCTCAGGTTTTTTTTTAGCGGTTTTTGGGTGTTAAAACATAATAGTTTTATTTATATTGGACTATAACTATAGTCTGGTCAAATTGGTACTAAGCTTAGCCACAAACACTGAGCAAACAGCACAGCTGTAATTCTGGAGGTGTCCTGTCTCTGGATTCCATCACAGAGCTACATGATGCGGTGGCACAATAACACACCATGTGCTACATTGTAATGTGTGTCGGAGAGCAGCTATCAGCAAGAAGGAAAATAAGACTTCAAAGAGGAAACAGGCTACAGGAGAGGTAACTAAAAGGAGAAAATCTAATAATGTTCGCAGGCAGCGTGAGCCAACCAGATGTTTTTCTGACATTTTCCTTCCTTACTTTGTTAGGGAATGGGGCACTTCCTGTACCATTACATGGGTGTCTGGGCAGCTGTATATGACCCGGCATCAGAAAAACGAGAAGGAAACAGAACAGAAGAGGAAAAGAAATAACGTTCTGAAATAATTTTGCTTTCAGAACTTTTATAATTGCAGAAATATGGAGATGTAAACCTGGAGATCTGTTGCAAAACATCTCTCAGGCGCATATACGCCTCCATCCAGATACCTGACTTACGCACTTACTGAGTGCGTAAATCGGGTGTCTGACCGAGGCCAGGATCCAGACCATTTTGTACAATGGAATAATTATTGGTTTCCAGTTAAATATCGTTCGGTGCTAAAATTGAATCATTGCCTCATATTACATACACAGTGATCTGGATTACTGCTAATATCATTGGTATAAGAAATATGAAATACATATAACCCATTAGGAGCACTAAGGTGCATACCGCTTAAAGCACTATGAGAATGGGTCCCCGTTGCGAATGGCCCTATTTCGATAGGGCCGCTCTCTCCCAGCCAGTTCTAAACTGGCTGGGAAAACGATTGCTTATGCCTCGAAGAACACGGTGCTCCGAAAGGTAACCAATCCCACTCCCTAACCCTAAGTCTCCCCCCCTGCAGCCTAACCCTAAGTCCCTCCCACAGTCTAACCCTAAGTCCTTGGCTTACGAAAATGAATGAATGAGTATGCTGATCATATACTCACCCATTCATAAAAAAAAATCTAAAACTGCTGTCATTCGAAATAGAGACAGACAAAAAGCAACTTTCGGCTGTCCCTACTTAGGCTGACAGTATTCGGTACAGGGACTTGCAACGAGCACTATCAATAAAACTTGTCACATGCACAGAACCAGTCTTTCCTGTACTGATGTCAATCTTTTAATTATGTCCTTTCATTTACACACAGAGAAGAGACAATTACCAACTAAGGCGAAGTAACCACCTGCACAGACAACAGGCCAGAGACACTGGACCAGATTCACACTTAATAACGTACCTAAATATACGCAGGCCGTGTGCGAATCTTGGTGCTTTTTTGAGAACTGCGCATGCACCATCCAGATGTTATGCAACTCCAAGCCTGGGATCAATAAGAAGGGGCCTGCTAGTACTCCGCAAGTAGGAAGTTAAGAAAAGTGCGTGGGGGGAGGCATTTAAAATTGTACAGTACGGGCTGGGTTAGGCACTTCCGCACGTATGTTTGCTAAGTCCGCACAAAGACATGCACAGAGAAGTTAAGGCAGGGCTACGGACGCAGAAATCAGCTAAATTCCGTCCATCACAGGGGAGTGTCCTGGGAGTGCACTGGCCACATAAGTGAGGACTTTTTCTATTCTGTGCGTTCTTAAAGTACTCTAATGTCTGAATGGGCCTGATCCAGAGCTATGCTCTGGATCCTTATTATGCCGGGCGTTAGTGTAAGATCGGCTGGTAAGCCAATCTGCGCATGCGCCCGGCAGATATTTTAGATCGTAAGTACAATTTTCCCTAACTGTGGATAGACCTTCCATAACTGGCTCGTAGTGGCGGGGAGCACTGTAACTACGATGCAGTTACGGAAGGTAGGTGGGGGGTAGGCAGGGTAATTAGTCTAGGTGGGCAGGGTTTGCTTAGTTACGATATGGTCCTGGCGTAACTAAACTCGGTTACGCCGGCTGAAGTTAGGGTAGCTTTCAGTCGGCGTAACCGAGTGTAATTACGAAAGGACAGGGGGAGTGTCAGGGGGAGGACATCAGAGCTACACTGGCCGTACTTACGGACAGCGGCACAGCGTAGCTCTGGATCAGGCCCAATAATTTTTATGGCGACCGTATGCGTAAGAACGGCCAGATGTTGCCCGGCGTAATCCATGGCTCTGGGTGCCGTGGATAACTACAGTGTAGTTATGGAAGAAGGGGCGGGCAGCTCCTTGGATCTGGCCCTATATGATTTTACATTTTATAGTCTACCTTGGCCTGTTTTAAATCAAACATGTCAAAGGATCAAATAACCGTTTCAAAGGGGTTCTTGGACGATTATTGGATAATCGTTGAAAAAATCAATACCATACACTTGAACGATAATTCATTCAATTACACAATAATTGCCAGATCGATCTGATAATCGCTCTAGTGTATGACCACCTTAAGAGCAAACAACAATAATAAAATACAATGTTCAGTTTGAAATGAAAACTCGTCACCGCTGGAAAGACATTTCAATATAATCAACTGTGACATGTAAATGTACTGGCAAAAGCATTGTATCAGTAACAATGATGTTTGTGAGAGAGCTCATTTTAATAAATTAAATATTTAAATCTGCTTTCTAAGACTAGAGAAAATCACATGCATACACACATACCGTCACACGCACAGATGTCCTATTCATATGTAGCCAATGTAAATTATTAACCCTTATTTTATTACTTTATATTTATTTATTTTTCAATCTCCATAAAACAAATTCCATTGGAGAGCCGAGCGAGTAGTAATTGCGTTTTCCAGTGCCGCATTAAAGCAGTGACAGATGGTGAGCAAATGAGGGGTAAACTAACCTGCTAAATAATATGACATTAAATTTAGCATTTAAAATCCCATCTGGATTGGCTTTACAGTCAAATGATCTTCTGGGGACTGAGTATGATTTTACAAAACGTGTCACACATTTTTTTGGGCTGTAATGTAATTTGAAGTGCTGCCTGGCAATTGGACTGCTGTACACTTCAATGCTTTGATGCAGTCTGAACCTCTAAGACCCCATAAGGTAGCAATTATATATCCTTGCAGGGTGCTCATTGCTTTTGGGCTAGGACCTGATTAATGTGAGTGAGGAAAGTGGCACTACTGACACACATTACTGGAAGTCTATCAGAATGCAGAGCCAGAGCATGCAAACACTGGTGAACCTGCATTGATAATATAGCTGACTGTGCATCCAGTAATGCCGAGCCACGCATATTCTTCTTATACATGCATAAATAATGTGCTAATGACTCTACATTACAATCGTAGAAATGTAAATACCTTGCTGAATGCACAGCCTTGTTACTTGCAATTATGGAATAGCTTATGAGTGAGTGCTGTAACAGCAACAAAAATGGCAGATCCTATTAAGGGTTTCTCAATTTCCTCCAGATGACTCCATTTATTGTTGTCAAATTGATGTTGCACTAGGCATAATGGGCTGGATTCACATATAGTTAGCGGGAACTTACGCATACCGCTTGCGTAATACTTGTAACATTTGCCAATGCGTATGCCAGATGTTTCGCCACGGATGTCCAATCGGGCGGAGTTTGCCTTCCACATAACAATACCCCGCACCGGAGGCAGAGTTTGCCATGCTAAAAAGGTTAAAGGGGTGGCGTAAAGCTTATCTGCATGTCTCTGAATGGATGCAGATCCATGCGGTAAACTTAAGGCTGGGGTTATAACGCTGCATGTCAGATGGGAGTAGCAGGGGAGTTGAGTAATAACGCAAGTATGAAAAGCGTGCAGGGGTCTGAATCCGGTCCATGTTGTTTATCATCTTTACCCGCCAGTAACACTTGCATTCATTTAATTTTTAGCATTATAAACGTAATATTTACCATTCTTAACATCATGGGCCTGATCCTGAACTACGCCCGCCGTCGCTTGGACGGCGGGTGTAAGCTCAAGATCGGCTTTTCAGCCGATCTGCGCATGCGCCGGGCAGATGTTGCCAACTGTTCCCAAGAATGATGACAGCGAAACGGTGACAGCTAAACGGTGAGTCAAAAATCATTTTTATTTCTTTATGCAACACACTTAACTTAATTAGGAGTTTTGGAAAAAACAGTGTGGCCACCTGTCTTAATTTTACATGATATGGGGAAATATTGTGTACTGTAAATGTTTTTTTTATTTACACATGTATGTCAATGTTTATTATGTATGTTTTTAGACACTGTTTTTTTTGTAACCGGCTACAGCGCAGCATGCTTATATGGCTTAACATACTAACGCTGATATTAATACAAGGCTCAGCAATGCTGAGCCTTGTACTATTAGCGCAGCCATGCTAAGCCTTACAACCATGCTGCCCTTGCTTTTTTATATTTTTTTAAGCAAAAAGCAACGTGGATTTTTCAACGGAAAATCGCTGTGCTTTTTTATAGTTACCCCTTAAAAAATTGATGCTTATTAACAGCGTTTTAAATTTGCGTGTAAAAATCGTCAAATCGCAGCGAGACCAATAGATTTGAAATTGACCTTAGTAAATTTACCCCATAGATAATGAAAAAATAAAAGAAAGTAAGTATATACATAGATTTTGGTGCAGAGTGTGTGCCACGAAGCCCCCTGTACTGAGGGGCCCATGTGCATTCCACACCCTATACCCATTATAGATACGCCAATGGCTACAAGCTAAGTCATGCACTTAAAGACTGGTGCTGTGTCATCTCCATATTAGGGAGCTGGAACATTATATAAAGTATTTGTGGGGTATATTAGGGGTCTAATATGGCACATACTATATGGTGTGTATTTTCCAGACGCCTAATATACTATATACATATATATTCAATAGCAGAAATTGAAAAAATAATTTAGACTTTGAATTTCCAATCTAATACAATTTATGTTCACAGAATATAAAACTGTAACATGGGGCCTGATCCTGAACTACGCCGATGCGCTGTGCTTACTAAAGCACAGCGTATCGGCGTTCACTTACCCCGACACTCCCCCTGTGCGGGGCTCAGCATTGCTGAGCCTTGTATTAATATCAGCGTTAGTATGTTAAGCCATATAAGCATGCTGCGCTGTAGCCGGTTACAAAAAAAACAGTGTCTAAAAACATACATAATAAACATTGACATACATGTGTAAATAAAAAAAACATTTACAGTACACAATATTTCCCCATATCATGTAAAATTAAGACAGGTGGCCACACTGTTTTTTCCAAAACTCCTAATTAAGTTAAGTGTGTTGCATAAAGAAATAAAAATGATTTTTGACTCACCGTTTAGCTGTCACCGTTTCGCTGTCATCATTCTTGGGAACAGTTGGCAACATCTGCCCGGCGCATGCGCAGATCGGCTGAAAAGCCGATCTTGAGCTTACACCCGCCGTCCAAGCGACGGCGGGCGTAGTTCAGGATCAGGCCCATGATGTTAAGAATGGTAAATATTACGTTTATAATGCTAAAAATTAAATGAATGCAAGTGTTACTGGCGGGTAATTTCTATAAAAGGGTGCTTTCTACTGACCGAATGGTCCTTAGTAGTGGCGCCCAAGAAAAGGAAGGAGCATGTAATCGGGGAAAGTGCCAGAAGAGGCCGAAGAGCAGAAGGAAGGACCGGAACATCTTCTTCAAGCAAGCGGACAAGATTCTACAAGCAACAGGAGAAGAATTACTTCAAATAAAGAAAAAACTACAAGCAACTGTTCCCAAGAATGATGACAGCGAAACGGTGAGTCAGAAATAATTTCTAAGCATGCTGCGCAACACACTTTAGTTTAAAAGAAGTTTAAAAGAAGTTTATTAAAAAATGGTGTGGCCACCTGTATTCATTTTAAATGTTAGGGGGCAATATTATAGATTGTAAATGTTCATTTTATTCACACGTCTGTAAATGTTTAGTATATATATTTTTTGGACACTGTATTTAAAAAAAAAAAAATTTCACCAGCTACACCGGCTACAGCGCAGCATGCTTAGAAGGCTTAATATGCTGACGTTGATATTACTACAATATTACTACACGCCTCTGCATACGGATGTAAGGTAAGTTATCTGGAGCATTTTTTAAATTGTTAAAAATTGTTATTTTACTTTTAGTGTAATAGGACTGGCTCCAGACCCCCGCATGCTTTCCGTCTGCACAAGAGAAGGGACTGAACTCCCTTATCAATTCCTTCTCTCATTCTTAGATAGTGTGACTTACTCTGCCATAAGACAGCCTTAAGTCACACTTGCAGATCTGCGGCCCGTCTGAGGGGAAGCACAGCCCCTTAGAACGTAAAATCCACTGTATGATAGAAGTTACATGAGGCGCATGCCCCCTCCAGTAAAGACAGGCACCTTACAAAAAGTGAACATTTTACATTTTTTATCTTCTTTTCATAAGTCTGAATTTGGTCCATAGTCATGAAAAATGAGTTAATTCATTGATTGATTTATTTGTTTATTTATTTATTTTAAATTAACATGTGTTATCTAAGTTACCCACATTGGGCTGGATCCAGACTTAAGTAAGTGCTTGAAATGAGTTACTCCTGGGCTAAACCATGTTGATTGCAGGGGGAGTCAAGTTAATTGTATTCTTTGCATGCAGGATGAATCTTTGAATTGCTTACTGCACACAGATACTGACCAGCTTTACTATCACATTGTTATTTAGACTTTGGATAGGAAACATCACCTCTCAACTCTAATACTGTTTGCAACAGATGAAATATGAAAATATGACTCCCCTGCAGTCAACATGGTTTAGCCCAGGAGTAACTAATTTCAAGCACTTACTTGAGTCTGGATCCAGCCTATTGTCAGCACAATTCAATACAAAACATTGCCATACCTGTAGACTCTGTAGAGGGTAAGCAAGGTTGAATGCCACTGCAATAGCCTCATATGGAGTGTTGACCATCAACAAGCTTCCTGTACATAGATATGCTCTGTAGTTAAACAAGCCCTTGCTGTACATTGACTACATTAGTCCACCCCTTATCTCCTGCTTGACCCCTCCCCTTCCTCCAAATGCAGGTAGTTGAAGCAGTGAGGGGTGCTGCTAAAAGGAATGACAACTCTGGCATGAAAAAAGGAATGCCCTTTGAAAACAATGGTAGAGGAAGAAACCTAACTGTATATTTAAAAAAAAAAAAAAAATCACAAACATATTGATCATATCTTCAACACACTTAGGGCCTGATTCAGAGATACGATATTATCGCTATTTAGGTGCGTATATTTAGGATCTTAAGAAATTTGCATTATTGTGCATGCGCAGTAATAGTGCAACACCGTCTACGTAGAGGTTAGGATCCTAAATTCGGTAAGCGCGGACCTGTAAATCGATCGCAAGCACTTAAGATCCGAAGTGCTGCGCAAATCTAGGACCCGAAGGATTTGCATAGATATGGGAGGGGGGAGGCATTGAGATGAGGGAAAGTGGGCGCGAGCAGACACTTAGGATCTTAAATAACCGCAACTAAGTCACTTAAGATCTCAAATGACAGCGCAGAGTAAGGGTTAGTCAATGTTGGTCTAACTTTAAGATCCGACGCTGTTTGCAAGGGGAGTGACTGTTTATTCAGTGGGTTGTAACCTGCTCCGACCTGCCACTTAGATGCGTATATTTGAGATCCCATCGGCAGCGGTTCTCTGAATCAGGCCCTTAATCCCTAGGAGCTTTGGGGTAGATCCAGACCTAAATGCTTGTTACGTTTCATCGCGTAACGAACGTATTTACACAGGTGTATTTTCTATGCACTCCCTTCACTCGTTTTACACTTCCCAAAACCTACCTTAACTTTTCAAAGCTACGCACTGAAACGTAAAGGGAAGGTAGGTCTGGATCCGGCCTGTAGTGCTTTATACAGTTTAGGTAAATATAATATGCTACTGACAATTTGTTGAACGTGATTGCTGAAGATTACGGAAGCTGAAGAAATGGTTTCGGAAAGTGTTGCATCATTTAAATGTAATTTTAATTAATCAATTAACCAACTGCATCAGTGGCGGAGAGTAACAATATTAGTAAAAAATAAAATTAGCAAAGAATAGCAATGTAGCCGTTACAGTACATAGATTTGGAATAATGACAGTCTGCATAATGAAAAAGCAATTAGTGAAGTGTTGCCATAATTAAGATGGAAAATTATCAGTGCATTTATTAGAGTTGAAAGTGTAGTCAAGGCACATTTGACAAATATTTAGGTGTTAATGACATTATTTTCCATGTTGATTGCACTGAACAACTGGAAAGGATTGGACGGGAAAGAACAAATTACATTATAGGAATATAAATGTTAATGAAAATGTCAATGGAAAATAACAGATAAAAAAGCTAAATGACGTAGATCAAAAAGGTGCACAGCAAACCAATATTTAATGTTAGTATAAAGAGCCTTTGTAGATTAATTGATAACATGCTTGGCCATACTGGGTGCTGTGTGACTACATGTCCCAGCATGCTTTGGCATTTAATAGCTGTCAGTGTATGTGGGATAGTTTCCCAACACCGCCTGATTGGTTAGGCCTGATGAGCAGGGGGCACAGCCTGACTAATACATTTATAAATGTGGAGATAGCCTCTCCTGGCTCTGGTCTGGGTCCAAACCTGGCCATTTCTGCATTGACTGGGTTCACAGAGCTGCCATGAAATCCTTTGTCTTCTTTATATTGTGAATGAAAAATACCAACAATAATTCGATATCTCAATGACAAAGGGAGTGCAGGTTGCAGACTTGTCGGTCTGCCCTTCCGGAAGGAACAGGACACAGCAACATGAGGGCGGGGATGTAGGATGTGATTTATGCAAATCACTGCCTTAAGCCCTGCCCCCTGTTTAATCAAAACTGCCATCCATAGTATTACTAAGAATGGAATGGTACATGAAGTCATTATGCTTCGTCCATTCTTAGTAACACTGGGGGGAAAGCAAAGATTTTGGATAAATCATTACGTCAAGCCTAGATCCGGGAGATTTGCAGGTTATCCAGGGATGCTGGGAACAATGCCTGAATTTTGGGAGTCTACAGGAGAGTCAGCATCTATGGGGTACAAGCTGCAGTTAGTAAATTAAATAAATGTAATGAGTAGAGTAAAGATGGACTTTCTGTTATTTAACTAACTAAGGAGTTTTTTTGTGCAACTTTTCAGAATAAATACAAATGTGTGTCTTAATTAGTATTGCATTCTTTTTTTTATTTCAACGTTGCTCCAAACTAAACTAAACTACAAAAATTGTAGAAAGGGAGAGAAGAAATTCTCTACTGGCTACAGGTCACTTTATGTATTTAGAACATTGGACCTGATCTAGATTAAGTAACATTAGGGACTTACGCATGATACTGTTTTACAAGCTTCAGAACTTGGGGCTGGATCCAGATTTAAAAGAAGGAGCTTGAAATTAAGAGAGGAAAGGTACTTCTGGGATTTATATGTAACTCTAATATTAAAATTTAGATATTTCTGCAATATTTGTATTTGTATATGAATTGTTTAGGGAATGGCACAAAAGGCCAGATTTACTCAGCTGCAGGTTTGGAGAAGTTGCCCATAGCAACCAATCAGATTCTAGCTCTCACTTTCCTATTACATACTCGAGAATGTCAGCTAGAATCTGATTGGTTGCTATGGGCAACATCTCCACTTTTCCAACCCCACAGCTTAGTAAATCTGGCCCTTAGTTTGATACTCTGCTGGGGAAAAGGTATTATTAAGGTCTTATTCCCAAGCCCATTTGTGCTTTAACTTTAGCAGGCTCTCTAACTTAAAGTAGCATATGGTACCAAAAAGATGTATAACACCTACCCCAATCACTTGTGAATTTAGAAAAGGATGCTGCTGGACAGCTTGGATAGGGCCCTGAAGCCGAGTTACTGTAGACATCCAGTTCAGCTGTAAGTATTTATAGTGGTCTGTGAAAGGAAGGTTGAATCTATCACTGATCCAATAGGCATGGGAGACATGTGCCTAGAGGCAATCCTTGCTGGTGCAGACTTGGATGACATAGGTTCCCTGACAGAGCACTGTGCCTCTGAGTTCTGTCATGTAGCCTTCCTCATTTGTACCCCAGAAGAACAGTGTGATTTAGGGAGTGTGTTAATAATGTGCTTACAGGCAACCTAACCCCTACATATGGCCCTGTCTGCCTCAAAAGACATTCTTCTTAATGCATCCAGACTTATGTACATCCAACAATTTCAGCACGCTTGAGGTCCAGAATATAGAATCAGAATTATATACCAGAATGATGCTCTCTGAATGAGTTTTAGTCCATGTCCCCAAATGAATTTAATATAAGCAGCACAAATGTTCTAACATGCACTTCTGCATCATGCTGATGGATTGGTAAAGGGAAGGTTCTGTTCCAAGGGCACAGATGTTAAAATCATTTTCAATCACTTACATTCATGTATAAACATACAGCCTCAAGTCTTTTGTGAGAGATTGGTCTGCTCTCCTGGGATACCTGGAGAAATGCCTGAATTTCGGGAGTCTCCTAGAATATCCATTTTCCTGTGATTCAGTAAACACAGATAATAGAGAAGTGGAGCACCAGTTATTTGAGTGTAGTCCTCAGTAATTAATATGCCATTGGGGAAAAGTTCCAATATTTTGCGAATAGTACAATTTTTTTTAAAGAAATGGAATTCAGTGGCAAAAGCAGGATTTTGAAAAGGGGGGGTTTCCAATGTAATACATGTGGGGTATATTAGCATACCACCCAACATTTTGGAGCCCAAAAATGTGATAAATAAGCTTCGCCCCTGTCCCTCCCAAGCTCTGCTCCCATCCCACCCCCATTGTCATACCTCACGGGGCAAAAATTGAAATAGTAATAAAAAAAAACCCTTCCTCCGATGTAGTGTTAATAGTTTTATTGTGAAGGTACACATGAAATAGCAATAGTAGAGCACATTACACAATGGACCAGTGCTTGTGTCCCATTCACCATCCCCCACCTGCTTCCCTATTGCAGTACAGGCCATTACCATCTTCCTCTGTCAGTTGTCCCCACCTAGCTGCGAAGCCACGCCCCTTTCGAGGCACCCAGGAAGACATGCCCCTTTTTAGATTTTTGCTTTTTGGGGGATTTTTTTTTCATTTTTTTTTTTTATAATTTTCAATTTGGGGGTTTTCTGGGCAACCAGAACCGACCCCCCACCCCCGTGTGCAACTGGACTTGGACTAAATAATTGTTGTTGGTCATCAAAAGATTAGGGGTGTACATGGGCCCCTCCACAGTCTGACACAAGTGTACAAATAGATGAACGGATGACTTTAAAAAACACATATTCTAAAGTACAGAGCTTATCCTTCACAGCGACCAAATGGAACTTGTGCAGACTTCTGAGCCTACTGGAGTGCTAAATTAACATTTGCAAGCTTTCATTTGCTGTTATTTCCAAACACCCTGCTTCAGGCAGTCAGCAAGAACACTCTCCCACAGTGAAACATTGCCTCTCTTATAAAGCTATTTAGCATTTTTACAATCTGTAAATTCATAAACAGCTTAACAGAATAGAAAATACACTCCAATAATAGCAGCAGCAGTTTCCTGCTAGTCATTGATTTAACTTAAAGGCACTAGTTGTTCAGAAAAATATTTACTATAGGTCAGGGTTGCCGACTCTCCCGGAATGTCCAAGAGACTCCCGAAATTCGGGCAGTACTCCCGGTATCCCGGGAGAGCCAGCAAATCTCCCGCAAGTGGCTTGAGGCCCGTGGTTTTACTGAAACCACGGCCTCAAGTCCTGCCCTCCTGCATAGCAACACTAGTATACTAGTGTTGCTAGGCACAGGAAGGGACTTGATGACGCAATCTGCGGCATCAAGCCCCGCCCGACCCCTATTTCAACTAAAAACGGGTCAGTATGAGCAAGGGGGGCGGAGACTAATGACGTGATTTGCATAACTGCGCCATTAAGCCCCACCCCCTCAATGCATCGCTAGCTTCTCTCCAGGATCTCCCGGAGAGAAGCTGCCAAAAGTCGGCAACCATGCTATAGGTACTATTGGCAAACCAATGTTTTTGTCAGAATAAATAATGAAGTTGTTGATATTAAAGAATCACACTGGTTAATGAATGCTTGTGAAAATATATGTTTTTGAAAATGCATTTTAATACTTGATTAAAGGTGCGGATGTGGATTCTAAAGTAACAGTGCAATATGCAAGGGACCATTTGCATACCTCCCAACATTTGAGAATCGGAAAGAGGGACAAAATTTCAAGGCATCTTGTACCGCCCAGTGGGCGTATCTAGGGAAGTGGGTGTGTCTTTCACTGCCCAGAGGGCTTGTCTAGTACTTTTTGTCGAATGCTGTTAAAAAAGGCTTGTGATGTCTTTTAGATATTACTAAATGAACTAATATTCAGCTAATATTCAAATATTATGTTACACACACTGTAATGAGTGCGCCTCGAGCCGGCAGACTGTCAGAGATTTAACAGCTGCTGGTCTCCTGTGGCGCCACTTGATCGGTTTGGCGCCTGGAGCTCGCGCTCCGCCTGCTCTGCCCTCCCTATGCCCCTGCCCCTAATGCCAGTGTCAGCCTCCATCTGCCCCCCTAATGCCAGTGCCTGTCTTCAATGTCTGCCTCCATCTGCCCCCTAATGCCAGTTTCCATCTGCCCCTATTATTTGCCAGTGCCTGCATCCAATGATTGCCCCCAGCCTCCATCTGCCCCAGTTATATGCCAGTGTGCCTGCCTCCTTGTACAGGGCCCCACGTTCTTGTACGGTCACGTTCTGCACGTGACCTGTTCTACGGGCTTTGCAGCAGGGCTTAAAAAAAAAAAATAGCTCAGAGAGTCTGAGCAAGCTGCGAGGCAAGCGGGACAAGCTGGAAGGCGAACGGGACAGCGGGACTGTCCCCCTTAAATCGGGACAGTTGGGTCCTCTGCATTTGAAATAATGAACATTGAAATATGGCTCCTATGAAGCATTGGCGAGATCTGTTATTACCCTTTTCCCTGAACCTTTGTTCTTTTATTTTTAAGTTGATCAAGATTCTAGCTCTCTAGAGAATGTCACCTAAAATCTGACAGGTAGCTATGAAAAACATCTCCATTTTCCCTTTTCTGCAGTTCAGTAAATCTAGGCTTTGATTTCTATTGTAGCAAGGGTGCTCTCAGCTATGTATCCTATGCCAGGACTTGTTATGGCCATTGGGAGTGAAACAGAACTCCACCCCCCTATGTTCTGAGACTGGGAGGAGTCCTCAGAGAGGAAGTCAGAGCTGCAGTGTCTGAGAGAGACATGGAGGGGAGAAGGTGTGCAGAGGAGCTGTTGAGGAGCAGATTGTGAGACTGAGAATACACAGAGACTTACCCAGGCATCACTTCATCTACTGCCTGGTGTGGTCTGTGTGTGCTGATACCTTTCAGTGACTTAACAGAGACTCCAGCCTTTGCACCAAAGCTCTCATGCTCACTTGACTTGTAATTCATATTTGCAGTCACCATTCTGCATATCACTTACACTCCCAGGAGAGATCAAGTCAAATGGACACTGGGACTTATACACATACCACCTGCATGTGATTCAGAGCCTGAGCAATACTTGCAACTCAGGTTACTACCAGTTCATTTAAGTGCACCAATATTGAGATTTATACTGTTTATGTGTCATTGGGCTGGATTCAGACTTAATAAGTGCTTGAAATGAGTTAATTGTATACTTTGCATGCAGGGATATATCTTTGAATTGCTTACTGCACACAGATACTGACCAGCTTTACTATCACACTGTTATTTAGACTTGGGATAGGAAACATTACCTCTCAACTCTAATACTGTTTGCAACAGATGAAATATGACTACCCTGCAGTCAACATGTTTTAGCCCAGGAGTAACTCATTTCAAGCACTTACTTAAGTTTTGATCCAGCCCATAGTGACTGCAGCAGGACAGAAGTGTCAAAGCAGCCAGTTTGTGATTGCTGTATAACAAGCATGGAACAGACATTTTAGGACGTTAACCCTTGTCACCGTAATTCTACTACTGATTCATTTTGTTTGGTCTGATTAAGGGTCACATGGGTCTGGGATTGAAAGTGTCCATTGTAGTGAGCATGACCAACCATGCATTAATGTGATTAGTATGACACAAGGAGCATATGCTTACTAACATTACTTTGCTCCCTGAAGGCTCACATCCGCACTCCACAATGGCTGATGGGAGGAGCTATTGCAACAGAAGATGCACAGCAGCTCCAAAATCGGCCATTTGTCATATAAGATCTGCTCAGTAGGAGGTCAGCCACCTAGGTGCATAGGAAAACACTGACAGAGTGCAGTTAATTTCTCGATGGGCCTATTTTTAAATGTAGGCCTGGGAATGTTGTACCATCTGCCCCATTGTTAATCTGGCCCTGTTCATCAAGGAATAAGCAATCAATATCCCAGCCAGTTCGAAACTATCTGGGAGAGAATGGCCCTATCGAAATAGGTAGGGACACACATCCACTGAGTTAGGGTTAAAAGGGGATATACTATCCCAAAATAATGCAATCTAAAAAAACAAATTAATTCCTTTTATTTTTTTATTCACATTGGTGTGACATTTAAAAACTGTTGAATTTCTCTAGAAAATGAATGGAGACCACAAAAATAAAGCAAAAAAAGAAAGGATAGTGATGGTTCCAGTGTTGTACTGATTGTTCCTGCTTTCATGCAGCAATAAATAATATACTTAGTCAATTTTCCACATCAGGTATTCTAAATCACATTGCAGGAAAAAACATACCTTCCAACCATCTTACTATCAAAAAGATTAGCTTACTGACAGATCAGGGTCTCAATGAAGACTCTTATATTCTTTAGTAACCAGTTTATCCATTGCTTGAATCAATATGAATGGAGCATTTTTTTGGGGATTTGATAATCCTATAAGCCAACCATGACCGTTGTCATAGAAACTGCTTTCACCGTCCTTCAAGGGTTTAAAGCCTTTTCTTATGTTCAGTTATAGTCTTGTCCTACATTTCAAGCATGTTCTTCCTGGACATTCATGTTCCACTGTGCACTATGCAAAAAATAATAATAAAACTAAACACTAACAAATGATGTTATAAAGTTCCATTCATTGATTTATGTTTATCCCACTGCTCTCATATTTATCCCTGCACCATGCCTATACTCTGTTTATATACCCTTTGTTTTTACCTCTCTACTTTTATTTTGCAGCCAAGTCAGTGAAGTCTAATGCAAATGAAAAGGAGATAATGAACAGATTTGATGGGAAAAATAGGATTAAATTAGTAGTATAATGTTGGCTACACACTATGCGGTGTCTCCAGAAACCAGCATAACATTTCCATCGCTGGGGACATTGCATAGAGTAAATACACTACCCAATATTTTGTTAGTAGAATAGTTAATCTGGTTACAACCCTTGATATATATGAAAGCTGCTTTCATTCCCCCCTCCCTTTCCTTTCTCTGCTCCAAGCTATACATGTTTAGTTCCTCTAGTCTTTCTTGGTGTGATTTGTGATGCATGCCATGGATCATTTTATTTGCTCTTCTTTACACAATCTCTAATGTATTTATGTTTTTCTTAAAATATGGCCTCCTGAACACAGAAATCTAGGTGAGGCTGTACCAACTATCTATAAAGGGGCATCACTACTTCTTTACTTCTGCTATGAATTCCTTTCCCTATGCAACCAAGCGTTTGACTTGCTTTTCTCATTGCTTTGTTACATTGCTACCTTTAAGTCACATGAAATAATGACTCCTAGTTCCCTTCCCTCCTCAGCAGTTTCTGATGTAAATGCCCCTTCCCCCTACATTCACCTGGCAGAGTTTAGGCAAGTGGAGGGAATGGCCCGTTCTGTAATCCGGATCTCCTAGGCTTCCGCAAATAGCCAAACGTATGTAGGTCTGGATTCGGTCCTTTGAACCTAACTAATGAAAAAAAATCATATTGATCAGTATTCCCCTTGGCTTAGGGGCACTTTAAAAAGATGATTGAGAACCGTATTCACAGATCCGTGTTTTAAAAGTCCGCAATTATGCGCACGCACGTAGCAAGCCTACAGCCACCAACACCCACAACACTCCTCTCCCAGCCGTGCTATCGTAGACTTACGCCTGCATAGACCACTCTGATCTTTATGTGTATACTTACGTGCGTATATGTCTTCCGTGTGTGCGATTCAATATAGCCGCAACCTCAAGCGTTCATTTAAATACCCCCCCTGCAGCCACTTTCATGTAAATTTTCAAGTACGTATTTCTACACCGCACAACCATACGTATGTCCCCAAGTGCGATTCCCATGTCTGTGCCTGAAGCGCTTATGTGCGTATATTCAACGTAACTTACGTAAATAAAGTTACTACGCATGCACAGTTAAAACATAGCTGATAATACGCACGCAACTGAAAATGAATCTGTGAATACGGCCCTGAGACACTAAGGGTACCTTGACCTGAGAAAGTTTAGGAACCACTGCACTATGTGATAATCAAACCGCTTATCAGCTAATCAGCCTGATTATTGTATATTGTAAACCAATTAACTCCGAAATAAAAATGCGTTGCATCAATTGTGTTGTTAAGCATGCAGATATACGGGATGCAGTTGCCGGCACGAAGAACGGGGAAGCTTAATTTTGGCTGCACCATTCCCAATTACTTTTTTAACATTGAAAAGTTACATTCTGGCATGGCTACCATGTTGAAAGGCCCATTTTCAAAAAAGGTACCCGTTCTGGTTAGGGTTAAACTGCAGTACAGGAAGGGATTAGGGTTAGGCTATTAAGTGAGAAGGGTTAGGGTTAGGTTATGGGACGACAATGGTTAGGGTTCGTCTGCAGAGAGCGGAGGTTTAAACATAGGGTTAGGGGAGGGTTAGACTGCAGGAAGGGCTTGGTTAGGCTGAATAAACCATAGTTGCTGAATCTCCCGGTATGTCTGGGAGACTCCCGAAATTCGATCAGTTCTCTCGGTATCTCGGTAGAGCCAGCAAATCTCCAGCAAGGGACTTGAGGCTTGTGGCCTCAAGTCCTGCATGGTAACACTAATTTACTAGTGTTGCTATGGACAGGGAGGGACTTGATGCAAATTGCTTCATCAAACAACATCTCAGATATATACAGTCTTGTATTCAGGTTCCCATTACAGGGCTCGGAAAACCAGACACCTCAAGGAGCTCTGCTACATAGCTGTCTGGAAAACTAAAAGTCCTGAGCACTCCACATAACAGATAACATACTTTTATAATTTAATTCCATTATTACTTTGACTATAACTGGTTTGTATCTAGAACCTATCAACAGAACAGCTATGGCACATGGAATATATCTTTATTTAAATGGAAAACAAAATCATCAGACATCTATCTGCTTCCTCGCTACTAATCAAATCTGAATTTAATGTGACTTGAATTTAATAGCTCAAACTGACAAGACGAGCGCTGGCCATCAGACCGGGGGATTTTGGACTTGAGAAATCAAGCATGCCTGAAGAGTATTGGGGAGGGGAAGGGGGAAAGGGGGGGGTAATAAAATCTGCATTAATGTTGAATTACAATATAAATGTGCACTATGCTAATTATTTAAATTAGAGTAAGAAGGAAGAATAATGTATTCTATTCCTGGATTATGATTATCTGAGTTTACTTATTACAATTCCGCTCTCATTGTGTCACATTCAAGCAGCGCTGTAATTGACGGTTTGGAAATATTTGAAAGGAAATGGACCTATTTAAGGAATAGACAAAATTCTAGTAAGGAAGTAATGTGTATCTGAGCTACAATAAATGATCTAAAATATCTCACAGAAGTCCAAAATAAAGCAAAAATACCACGAATAATAATATTTCTTAGTAATCTATGATTTTGATGCAATCAGATCCCAAGCAAAGTATTTGGGTAGATCCACAAGCACTGGACCACATTATCTAGTCTTCTCTTTAATGACTGCCACTCAAGAGAATGGATTCTGACAGCCAACATCTACATTAAGTTTTTAATCTCATTGACATGTTTGAAGATACAGTGGGGCAGATCCAGAACAACGGTTCCGTGCGAATTTACGCCTGGCGGATACATAAAACCGCAATTTGATATGTACTGCGCATGCGCACGACAGATGATACGCTACGCAACGTAACGTAACTGTGAGCGTATGGGCTATTCACATATCAGTAGCGTAAATTCGATACGTTAGCCATAAGTACGCTTAAAATACGCAATGTAGGCGGGGGTTTGCATTTAAATTGTACAGTATGGGCGTTCTTAGCGGCATAACTCCTCGCTGCCTATACGTACGTGTGCGGGCGTGAGCGTTTAAAAAAAGTTAAGGTTGGGTTTAAAAAGCGGAAAGCAGTCAAAGTACGTACATTCAAGGGATGTGACTAGGATAGTGTATACAAGGAACGCTCGCGTAAATACGCTACGCTAGTAAATGTATTGGAAGCAGAGTTCTGGATCTACCCCAGTGTCCCTATCACTTAATTATCTGCGTGTTGCCTGGATAATCCGATGATAATCTCGCACCAGATACAGACTGTTGTCACTGCACTTGGAGCTCTGAGGACCCAGCATTCCATAGGAGGATCCAGCATGGAGGTCTGTATCTGGAGGTTCTAGATCCATACTAGGGACCGTATTCAAAGGTCCGTTTTTGCGTGTGGTTGCGTGCGTATTTTTAGGATCGGATGAACTGCGCATGCATAGTAACTTTTTCCACGCACATTACGTAGTATTTTTGAGAAAAATAATAAAATATAAACATTCAATGAAGTGGCATAAGAGGGGTGTTATGTAGGGTACCCTACTTATCCAAGTTAATTCAATGAAAAACAGTGACATTACATTTATACATTTCCATACAGCTACTGCCAAATATTCAGTGTGACCAAAGATTCAAGGGCAGTGTATGGAAAAAGCTAAATGATTGACAGGAGATTGTGTGTGTGTGTGTGTGTGTGTGTGTGTGGTACATAGAGACAATGGGCTGGATCCAGACCTAGTTAAGTACTTAAACTTAATTACTCCTGGGCTAAACCATGTTGATTTCAAGGGGATTCAAGTTAATTGTATTCTTTGCATGCAGGGATATATCTTTGAATTGCTTACTGCACACAGTTACTGACCAGCTTTACTTTCACACTGTTATTTGGACTTGGGATAGGAAACATCACCTCTCAACTCTAATACTGTTTGCAACAGATGAAATATGTTACGATCAAGTTACGTATGATCAGAGTTACGTAACGTCTGCCATGCGCATGTGCAGTGCATTCCAACAGCCAAATTTACTCATGCAGCATGCGTAAATTCACTGTCGTACTTAAGTCTGGCTCTGGCCCATTGTAATCGTCACTCTCATTACCCCAACAGCAAAATTCTTGTCTATAAAAGGGTAAGAGATAGAAAGAAATACTAGGTCGAGCCATAATTAGGTGTGTGCGATAGGGGCAGTCGTCTAAGGTGCAAAGCCAAATTGGGGCGCAAGTGAGTTAAATGTTAAACTGGTTACTAAGTTAAGGTAGGGGGGCACCATTTTTTTTATTAATGCCCCCTGGCACTATAATTTTTATACATGGCTCTACTGACAGCGCTGCATTATCTTTCCTGGATGCGAGACAAGGCTCAGAGCTCAGGGTCCCATTCGCAGTTATTACTTGGGATGCAAGTAATAACGTCGTCTCCTTCCAGGGTCTCCTCCATGTACTAGGGTGCAAGGCAACAGTCTTTGTGAGTTTCTGTAGAATAAAAAGAGCTTCTTCATGCCTTATGCCTTATAGCGTGTCATTAGTCCTCTGGTTCTGCCTACAAAATGACTGTTTCACTATGGGTAAATAACAGGTACACTTGAAAAGGAAGTAATTATTTTAAATCTTATGATTTCCAGATTGTGGTTCATTTAGCTGCAAAAACTAAGGGTAAGAGGCAAATTTAATATGAAAGTAAAGAATACTGTGCAAGGGGATGTTTTGTGGCTCAACTCTAAATTAGAGTTAAAAATAAAACTGTTTACAATTGTGTACAATGCACAAAATGAGTTTTTCCCTGCATGCAAAAAATAAAATCATCCATTTACGCTCCTTGCTTTGTAACGCTGGAGATGAGATTTTGTGAATGTATGTAAATATACGCACTGAGGAGATCCGTAAGAGCGATTCAGAGATGCTACAAAATGAAGTTAGCCACACCCCCAGTCTCGGGACTGCCACGTATGGACGGTTCTCTAGGTGCGTGGTGTTAAGTGGTTGTGTTTCCTTATAGTGAATCACACAGAGGACATCTAGGTAGTTAAAGTTAATCAGCATTCACTCAACCGCAACTAAACGCAAATGTTAATTAACAACCTCAAATCTGCTTTATATTTATCTTTATACACTATTATCTGACTATTAAATAAATTTAGCATTTGTGTTTTTGAATAATTTATCAATGCTACGTTGTTATTTTAACCATTTGGGTGCTTTCTGAGCAACGAGCTACCTGTGTAATGTATGCTAATTGCTATTTCTTTTTTAATCAATTATGCTTTTTATTTTAAATCTATTATATCATTATTTATTACTCAAATATTTTATTAATTCATTTTAATAAAAAAAAATATTAAAACATTTTAATATTTTATTTAAAAATTAAAATCATTCAAAGGAATGTGAAATGTTTTCTAGAGTGTTAAAGGTCTAATGGTTTTAGGAACATATAAACTAGACACACAGGCAAGCACCAAACTATACATAAATCTCTTTAGAATGGTAGAGGGCTACTTTATCTTTTTCCATGCATATGGTTGCTTCCACAAGGCTCTCGTGCTTATGAATCAGTTCTAACTTAAGAGGAAGGCCCATACTGTATATTAGTATTCTGTGAGCAGCTCATTTGCTTTAGGAGTCTTGCCCCTCTAGCCACACATGCAGGACTCATTCCGTGCAGATGTGAGAATCAGTCCTAGGTCAGCCATCCGTGTCTGTGAATCAGTCGGCCATGTTTTCCGTGCGTATGTTTGAGTTCTGGGCATGTGCAGTATATCCGCTCATAAAAAATACGCACAGATCCTCTGCATTTACTTAAGTGTGAATACAGTCCACAATTTAACTTTTTTAAAGCTTTAGAAGCATGTGGTACACCAAAAACTACAAAGTGATATGTGAAAAAAGGAAAGCTATAGATAATGAGAGTATAGATATACATAAAGGAGAGGATGCTTGTATACAATATTATAAACAACCTATTCAAAGTTTTGTATTTTCACAATAGCCACAAGATGTATACAAAATTTAGCAATAATAAATATGTCTGTTAAAGAGAATTAGAAATCTAAATAGATTTTATGCATTGTTGAATAATAATATTTTTTTTTTTTTTGAGAATATAACTTTGTTTCATGGTCACAGACTGCTTAGAAAATTAATTAAGCCAGAGAGTGTGAAATAAAAAAAAGAATACAATCCACACTATTATTCAGGATAGGCCTCTGAAGACTGAAAAGAGCGTATAGAATCCTGTTTGAAACCCTTATTCAAGAGTTGACTTTGACCAATGTTCTGTAAGAAATGTGACTTGTTAAATAGAATAGTAATTTCCAAACTATCGCTACTTAGAGTCTTTACTTCTCCTTTTAGTAAAGTCAGTCACCAACTTCTCATAAACATCCTTCATTCCTTTGCATTTGCTGAACGTTGATCTCCTGCTTTCCTGAATACACCTTTAGTTCTTTGCTTGTTGCACCCTCTCTGCAATTGCTGTCAGAATCACTCTGTTAAACTTTTTTCTCTCTTTGTACCTCTTTCTAAGATGGCCTAAAGTGCTCCTTCTGTCTACTGTCTACCCTATATAAAGAATTGCAACTTTCCAATTCTCCATGTGTCATATTGACTCTACGAATTCCTCGTCTGTTGCAATAATAATTTAAATTCAAGATAGTTGTGTAGCAAAATAACAATCCATACCTAACTTTTAAAGATCTTTCTAACAATTACCTCCTAATTCTGACCTCAATATATTCACCTGACTCTTATTTCTGCCTGTGATATGCACCTCACCTCCACGCTGACTACCTCCCAATGTAAGACTTTGCTTGTGCTGTTTCCTTTTTATAAAACACTGTGCCCTTATCCTATCCGACCTGCTTCTTCCCCAACTTTCAATCTATCACACATCCTTGAAACCCAGTTTTTTACCAAAATTTTTCCTACTTGTATTTTCAGCATTTCCATCTGTCTCTAGATTACAAGCATCCATAAGCTTGTCTTCAACTCACTATGAAAACTTAATTATAGGGAATTTGTTAATGATATATACACTTTTGGTGTCTCTTGTTATATTTTAATGATTTACATAAGGTTACAGTGTTTTTCTCTGTTATAAATTTATTGCACTGTCCCTGAACCAACTGTAAATAGGCGGTCCATACTTACCTTACCCTTGCTACACCGTGATGAAAGTTCATTGTAAACAAAAATGTGTAGGTGAATTGTGGTTTCTTCCAAGGAGCTCTGTACTCTAACATTTCCCCATGTTGAAGGGGCCCAGGCAAATACAACTTTCTTCATAACGTAACACAGGACTTCTTTACCATCAGCAGGTTATCAGGTTATCAAGATTTTGTGCACAATGAAAATAACAATACGGTATGTTTTAATAAAGATATTTTTAACCATATAGAGTGTGGAACTATATGAAATATACTTTTAGATACCTTCATTATTGTTATATCCTGGACTGATGTATCCTGTATTGCCTCTTGGGGTAGACATTTACCAGTTATTTCTATTGGGGACATGTCTGTTACCTGCCCCTAGAGGCTGCTGTTGAACACTTTATCTGGGACTAATCATGTATGTGCTCGTTATCCTACACCTGTGCTCTGCTTTTATCTAACTCATCATTCCAGAGCAAGGTGTGGGTCATTGTTTCCTATTTCCTGCTCTCTATTGCTTTGTGTTAGCTTGCTTGTTTCTGCTGTTTTCCTTTAATTTGCTTCCACTTGTCTGCATTCCTTCTTGTTCTGAAAGGTTCCTTGCCTGTAATATGTTATTGATCTTTGGCCTTTTTTCCAGTGTCTGTAGCTTGTATACCTTGCCTAACATCTGTTTCTCATCCATGTGTACTTGGTCTGTAATCTGCTACCTCATACACATATATCCTGTCTGACATCCGTTATCCCTCACCTGTGTATTTACCTGGAATCTGTTACCTTGTATTTCTGTATAGTCACTCTGTTATTTCTATACAACATATCTGTTCTGTTACCTGCAATAAACCTCCACTTCTTATATTGGTCTACTGCAAACTTTGAGTCAAACCCCAGGTGTTTATATCAATTATATGAACTATTCATACAAGTGTCTATAGTGGTAGCACCTTGAACAATCAGCTTTATTCTTAAGTACTCAATAAACTGACTGCCAGAGGTGGAAAATGTGGGCAGTGGCTACATCTCTATCAGTGAGGTCATGCTTCTAAAGAAGCATGCTTAGTATTGTTGAGCCAGATAAAGACTTGAGGACATTGGGCTGGATCCAGACTTAAGTAAGTGCTTGAAATTAGTTACTCCTGGGCTAAACCTTGTTGATTTCAGGGGGAGTCAAGTTAATTGTATACTTTGCATGCAGGGATATAGCTTTGAATTGCTTACTGCACACAGCTACTGACCAGCTTTACTATCATACTGTTATTTAGACTTGGGATAGGAAACATCACCTCTCAACTCTAATACTGTTTGCAACAGATGAAACATGACTCCCCTGCAATCAACATGGTTTAGCCCAGGAGTAACTCATTTCAACCACTTACTTATCCGCTCTTTGCGAGCCGAGAATACCCGCATCTTGGGATTGAGCACACGCACTCAAGATTTACAGCATGGATCTGGATCTTAGGTTAAGCCCTTACGTACAATCTTGATTTGCTGTCTTCATTTTATGTACATATTATATTGTGGACAGCTGAGGCACTGCTTTATGTTACTCAATGGTTCTTTCTTTTTTATTTTACTAGACTGGCATGCCATGCTTACATGGGCCACTCCTGAGTTATTCGAATGGAAACATTGAATTCAGTAGTCAAACCACTACTGTTTTGCCTGTGGGCAAGTCAACATCATAAGTATAGCTGTCATTGGGATTAATGATACCCATGACATCTGTATCCTAAACGCAGTTGCTAATTTGTTATTATAAATCTTATTATAAGACAGCTATGCTGCTTCATTCAATGTCTGGAGGCAACTGTTTTCTGCAGGACACGTCTGTTTTAGTGTAATGTTCATGCATTATGAGAATTTTAAAGGCAGCGCCATTATCCACACATTGAGGGAGTTGTAGATTAATGGAATCATTGAACAGTTTAATTTTATTTAAAAGGAGAAGGTAGACTTTAGTAGATAGGGATGTGGTCTATACTTCTTGTGCACAATGTTATATGTATGTACAAATAAATATATATATATATATTTATATTTATAGAGAGAGGAGAG
>WWET01000018.1:75240-96519 GCA_011038615.1 Limnodynastes dumerilii
AGTCTGGAGACGCCATGGAGAACGTTCTGCTGCCTGCAACATCCTCCAGCATGACCAGTTTGGCAGTGGGTCAGTAATGGTGTGGGATGGCATTTCTTTGGGGAGCCACACAGCCCTCCATGTGCTCGCCAGAGGTAGCCTGACTGCCATTAGGTACAGAGATGAGATCCTCAGACCCCTTTGTGAGACCATATGCTGGTGCGGTTGGCCCTGGGTTCCTCCTAATGCAAGACAATGCTAGACCTCATGTGGCTGGAGTGTGTCAGCAGTTCCTGCAAAACGAAGGCATTGATGCTGTGGACTGGCCCGCCCGTTCCCTAGACCTGAATCCGATTGAGCACATCTTGGACATCATGTCTCGCTCCATCCACCAACGCCACGTTGCACCACAGACTGTCCAGGAGTTGGCAGAGGCTTTAGTCCAGGTCTGGGAGGAGATCCCTCAGGAGACCATCCGCCACCTCATCAGGAGCATGCCCAGGCGTTGTAGGGAGGTCATACAGGCACGTGGAGGCCACAAACACTACTGAGCCTCATTTTGACTTGTTTTAAGGACATTACATCAAAGTTGGATCAGCCTGTAGTGTGTTTTTCCACTTTAATTTTGAGGGTGACTCCAAATCCAGACCTGGGTTAATAAATTTGATTTCCATTGAAAATGTTTGTGTGATTTTGTTGTCAGCACATTCAACTATGTAAAGAACAAAGTATTTAATAAGAATATTTCATTCATTCAGATCTAGGATGTGTTATTTTAGTGTTCCCTTTATTTTTTTGAGCAGTGTATTATACTGTGCCTTTCACAGAGCCTAAAATATACCATATATTATAGTATGTGTCATAACTAGATGCCTAATATATCACCACATGCACTCTATAGCGTGCCATGACCAGACCCCTAATATACCCCACATGTATTACACGCATTGGAAACCCCCCTTTTAAAATCCTGTGTTTGCTACGGGTTCCCTCGCCCACCTTAAGGAGTTTAGACACATCTGGCACGAAAAAAACCTGCCAGTAAACAGATGAATTCTGCAATTAGTGTGTAGCATGTGGCTGTCATATCTGGATCTAGTCAAGAAGCTAGTTAACTCCCATGACACTCCCCTCTATCTGATTTTATCTGACTTACGTTTCCATACGTATCAGAACGCTGCGGTGTGGTCAGACGTACGGAAGTGCCTAATCCAGCCACTGTCCAACTGTGTGGCTTCCTCTGCCCACCCTGCATATTATCTAACGTATAGAGGGCTGTCACACCCTGATGTATAAAACTCTAAGAGTACAGAAACCAATTCTGAACGTTTAGAGTTCTGATGTGTAACATCTGGTACGGGCATGCTCAGCGCACTCACAAATCTTGACTTAAGCACGTAGCTTGCGTAAATCAGCTGTTGTTATTTATCCTGGATCCAGTCCTTTGTCTATATTCAAATATAACTAGCTGAGGCTTGTTGCACTATTTGCAAGCCTGCTAGAGCAGGAGTTCTGACAGCAGTCCTCAGGGACCCATAACAGTACATGTTTTCTAGGTCTCCTCAAAATCATAAGTTATATATTGAGTACCACATGTGGATCTTCTCACACATGTCAGTCATTAATGAGCACACCTGTGCTCCAGCAAGGAGACCTGGAAAACAAGCACTGTTAGGGGTCCTGTGCTAGTGTTTTGTGGAACAAGTGCTTCCATCTACCCAGGAGACCATGGACCGTATTCAGAGTTAAGAGTGAGCTCACTAAAGACAAAGGGCCAGATCCAGAACAACGCTTCTGAGCGAATTTACGCGTGGCGGAGACGTAAAATTGCCTTTTTGTAAGTACTGCGCATGCGCACCATTGAAAATATGCTCAGTAATGTAGCGTAATTGTGAACGTATGGGCCATTCACGTATGTGTCACGTAAATACTTACGTGTGGGCGTGCCAATTTTACGTGAGTCCAAAATACGTCTGAAATACGTTAAGTAGGCGTGGGTTTGTATTTAAAGTGTACAGTATGGGCGTGCTGAGCTGCGTAAATACGTGTTGCCCATACGTACGTGTGCGGATCACTGCGGTTACGTTGCCAAAAGTTAAGGTAGGGTTTTAAAAGCGTATCTTGACAAAATAGGTACATTCAAGTGGTGTGCCAATGGGAATGTATAGAAGGTACGCACACGAAAATATGCTACACGAGTAAACGTGCGGCAAACGTAGTTATGGATCTACCCCAAAGTCCCGGGACTTTAGCCTTTTGCAAAATCGACCAGGCAAATATCGCTGGACAAAAATAGAAAAAATACTATTCGCCGTATTCACTAAAGGCAATTTAACTAAATGCTTAGCATGGCTGCGCTAATAGAACTACAAGGCTCAGCATTGCTGAACTTTGTAGTAATATGAGCGTCAGCATGTTAAACCTTCTAAGCATGCTGCGCTGTATCCCGTGTACAGCGCAACATCGGAAGTCTGGCTCAGGCCCCTAATTTCAAGCTCCTTCTTAAGTCTGGATCCAGCCCATTATCTATTGCCACTTCA
Organism: Limnodynastes dumerilii; assembly: GCA_011038615.1. Taxonomy (NCBI): domain Eukaryota; kingdom Metazoa; phylum Chordata; class Amphibia; order Anura; family Limnodynastidae; genus Limnodynastes; species Limnodynastes dumerilii. The sequence continues at coordinate 77,760 of WWET01000018.1, forward strand.
ACTCTGTAATGAATGCAGATCACATTCACTGGTATAGTCTAAGTCTAGGATTAGTTTTCAGATTTTTTGCATCAATTTTTCTGAAAATGTTTTTAGAATTATGTGCATTGTCGTCATTAGTTTCGTCATCACTTGTAATTAATACCAAGGGTTTGGTATTTGCAGACTGATACATCCATAACATATTAATACCCATTCAATACTTAGCTCAGCACCAAAATGCCCTAAAAACACCCGCCCTGCACCATGGTAGTAGAAAGGATGAAGAAAACACAAATATATTATATAAATATATGTTCAAGTCATTCGCTTATTTTCAGTGGAATGTATTTATCAATTTGATGGCTTGTAATGAGTGAGAATAAAAGCATTCCTTTAATGTGCTCTGCAGATGTAATGTCAAGGTACAGTAGTGGAACAATGTATAATATATTGTTTGCAGAGGAATGTTGTTTGAGTAATGTAAAACATTAGTCATAGTTACATTATGTCCCTTAAAATAATACAAAGTACTAAAAATCATATAGTTGTCAGTAATGAATACTCCAGTGATGGAGACTTAGCTATATATGTATACCTCTGCCAGTGCTGAGCTCTCAATTTAGAAAAATATATGATATATGTCCCATAGTTGGGACTCTGATTTTTAGAGTTAGGACCATCTAACCGAGAAGCCTTGTAAGTGGTTGGTGGCTCATTATGTATTTGCAGATATTTGTACCTAATTCTCTGACTTTTATTTTAAAGATAGAAGATTATGGTCAGTAGCTGGGTAATGGCTAGAGTGCCAGGCCGTGTTTTGTTTTTGTGTAAACTCCTTTTGCTTTGTGCACCTGCTTTATAATTACCTTATAGATTGGTTTGAGTGGCCTCCAGCTTGAAAGTGTGTTTTAAAGTGTATCAGGGATGGCAGTTGAAAGGGAGTGCTGTCTCAGAGTGGCTCCTTTGGAGACTTGGGGACCTCTGCCGGGGGTGAGCTCTCAATTTAGTATATGACCCGTAGTTGAGACTATGATTTTTAAAGTTAGGACAACCAAACAGAGAAGCCTTGTAAGCGGCTGGTGGCTTATCATGTATCTGCAGATATTTGTAGCTAATTCTCTGACTTTTATTTAAAAGATAGAAGATTATGGTTAGTCGCTGGGTAAGGGCTAGAGTGCCAGGCCATGTTTTGTTTATATATATATATATATATATATATATTAATCAATTTCTACCCTACAGAATCAAGACCTCCATTTCTGCTGTGCTCAGAATGGTGCCAATCCGATGCCGAATCCCCATTACATCCACAGTACTGCAAGGCAGTTATGGTAGCAGGACCCATCCAGAGATTGTGCCTGATCCAGAGATTGTGCCTGATCCAGATTTATTATGAAGTTCTTTACATAGATTCTGCAATGGACACTAACATACAGAATTCAAATGCCAAAGGCCACCCCTCCTGTGTATCTCGTATGCGTGGCCCCCTTGCGGAGACTGATTTCTGCTTCGGGCTGCTGCATTCCATGGTGTAAATATAGGTACCGCACATGGGTAGTACCTATTCAGAGCTTACTTATGTACTTTGTGTATGTAGGTCTGCTCTCTTTATGAGTTCTGGGTCCCGCACATTTACAGGATGCTGGGACAGAGCAGTAAGAATGTGTACACACTTTTCGATGTGCTCTGAGGATAGAAATCTATAGACAAATAACTGAGACGTATTATGTAATAGTAAGTATTGATTAATTATAAAGTTGTAAACATAGCTAAAAACAATTACATTTTTCATTTTATATTAAGTAAAGAAAACCTAAGTCCCTAAAAAAAAATAACCCTAACCCTCCCCTTATATTACCCTCACCCTCCCTTCCCCGCAGCCTGACCCTAAGACTCCCTTCCCAGCAGCCTGAACCTCAGTCTCCCTTCCCCATAGCCTAACCCTAAGACTCCCTTCCCTGCAGCCTAACCCTAAGACTCCTCTTTACTACCCTAACTCTAACCCTCCTTTCTCCGAAGCCTATCCCTAAAACTCCCCATAGAGTCCTACTCACCTGTCCGGTCGGTGCAGCAGGTCTGCGGCGGCAGCGTTTCCGAATGAATGTATGGGTAAGTATGCTAAAAAGTCATAAAAGAACAATTCAAAATAGCACTATTTTCTAAATAGAGACAGCCATCAATTAGCTTTTGGCTGTCTCTATTTCTGAAAAAGCTATTTCTTAGCGGCGACTCCCACCAAGATGGGGTGCATTACTGCCATCAATAAATTAAAAACTTTGAACTTTGAACTTTTACTGCTATATATTAAAATTCACTGCAAGTACATAACCAAATACAGGAATAGAAAAAACTCCCACTAAAACTTGTTAGCAAAATAGTGTGAGTGAAAATGTGAAATAATGCTTGGTGTAAAACACTTAAGTGACTGAAATCTTACATGCACACGGGCAGAACTTAGGATCTGACTATCTGACCATTTTTCCTAGACTAGGCATTATCTGTGTGGAGTTTCTATGTTCTCCCCGTGTCTGTATGGGTTCCCCCCCATGCCAAAACATGCTGATAGGTTAATTGGCTGCTAAATAAATTAAACCTAATGTATGTGTTAGGGACCTTAGTGTGCAGCTCAAAGGGGCAGGGACTGATGTGAAGTATCTTATTTTAAGCATTACGAAATCTGATAGCGATATATAAAAACCTGTTAATAAATAAATATCGCCGTGACATACTGTGAGATTTTTCTATTCTAAGAACTCGTTTCCAAGAAGTTATTCTAAAGATGTCTAACCTGACCCCTTTGTATGTAATATTGAAAACAAAGGCCCGTATTCACACTTAAAAATGATTTAGGTTCTTAATTATACGCAATAAGTAGCAAGGCGACTCCCCAGACAGTCCCCCGGTTTTCAGCTTCTTAACTGACTTACGAATGCCATAGGGCTACCTTATCTTTAGGTTCGTAGTTGTGTGCGTAGGGCGTGTAATTAAGAATGTTTTTGCCTAACTGCGCCCAGATTTCCTCATTTAAATGACTCCCTCCACCCAATCTTCTTATATTCATTCTTAATGAATGTTCTTAAGTCATTACAATCTTGAGGAAGTAGGTTCATAATGGTGATTCAAAGCCGTCCTGTGCTTAAGTCCAACGTAAATTGCATATATTAGGGTACTACGCCATTCTTAAAAAGCCGCATTTTCTAAATTGTGAATCAGGCCCAATGTCCAGATCGCGCAGTGTGTGTGCAGTAGTTGAATTTGAAAAGTAGTAAGGGCTGCGTGCAAACAATTACGGCACGTAGCATAAAGACACTCAGCAGCAAAACGCAAAGCAGATACGTGGACATCAGTAGTGTTGAGCACTGTATTCTAAACTGTAAAAAAATTATATATATTTATCTTACCATACGTAGAAATGAATTAACACATTTCCAATTTCATACACTTTGCAATGGTTTCAAAGTGTCACATCCTAATGAAAAGGTCTGAAGTACAGTACGTAGTGGAGTATGTGTCCTGTGGACTTGGACAAGACTTGGAGAAGGCACAATTGTTTTGAAATAAACAGTCTATATTTACGCCTACCTTCTGATTTAAATCGGGTGCCCTTACTGTACATTAACTACATCCCTCCGCAGGGGCGTTTTAAGAAGTGAGGTGACCCTTGTGTAGGATTTGTACATGCCCCCTTACCCTGAGACAGGACTGTCCTGATTCACGGTCCTCAAAAGAGGTGGGGCCTAATGTGCCGATTTAAGCCCCTCCCCATTTCAGACCACAAAACGGGACAGTTCCACCGCAGTGGAAAGGGGGGCTCATTCGTCACCTATTTCTTCCCTCCAAGATCTTGGAGGGAAGAAATAGATGCCGATTGGGCCCCCCTTCCCCTGCCAACCCTGATAATCGGACTTAGGTGCAGGATGAATGCCACAGAGCCCCCTGTTCTGAGGGGCCCATGTGCACTGAACACCCTGCACCCATTATAGATACGCCTATGTCCATCCACCCCTTCCCTCCTTCAACACGGCCCTCAGAACGCAAGCCACCAACCCTCGAGTTGCATTCAGACTTGTGCTTCAGTTCTGAGCCTACGCAGTAGAGAATCACACAGAGAAACGCCATGCCATTTGGCGTATGCTCACCTCTGGATTAACCCAGTGCATGATAGAAGTAGAAACTATCATTTAGAATAAGAAATTCTTAGCAAATAGGTGTTTAAATGTATTTTACAGACATGTTTGAATCTATTTATCACACAATTGTTAAAATTCAGAAATTCTATAATATGTCACATAACATAACATAATATGACATAATAAATATAAAAACCCATTTTTAAGTTATTTGCACTCTCTATAATGCGGAAAATTTCTCTCACTGCTGGATGTAACAGCGAGATGCTTCTTATGTGGAATTCCATTTACATCAAGTATACACAAGGTAATGGAATTTTCAGAATTAATGCACAGTACTTAAAATGGTTCTTATTTTCATATATCAAATATACATTTTCAATGCAAGAAAAGCATTTTATGTAGAGAAAAACATTTACACCTGTAATGATTTTTATCCAATTTGTATTTGTGAATAAGAATATAAATTACTACTCTGTAATATTAGTCTGGCAACATATCAAGTTTAATATGAAAATAATAGTGGATGTGTTTGTCGTCAGCTCCACTTTTGGATGACACGGATCATGGATTTTTAAATATTATTTGTTAGAATACTAACACAAAGTACCCAGGCCAAAAGGAAAATGTGATGATAAAAATGTAATGATGAAAACAGCATGTAAAATCAGATTTCAACAATTACACCAGTTGCTGCAGCTCACATTTGTATTCAGTTGTGAGCTGCAAATAACCCAAATCATTCTCAAAGGTAATTACCTGTTTGCAACATTTTAATCCAACACCAACCATCCTGCTAGATGTGACTAAAACAAATATGCACATTAAACTAGGTGAACACTTTTCAGATTGTACATGAGCCAGATATTTCTTTGAGAGTTTTTTCAGCAGAAAGATATTAGGCATACACACTATACAATCATTTGTACAATTATGTATTGAAACAATTTCGAGAAAATATCTGGTACCTGTGCACACTAGACAGATTATCTGCAGACAGCAGCAAGAAAGTAAATAAAATATAAATAATGGGCTTAACTGACAGGAGCAGTTAATGTTGACAGAGAGTGGAGCACTGCAGCTCTTTCTATAAATATTAGCGGGTGTAGTTCACCACTTCGATGATCTGTCTTTCAGCAGATCACTTTGCGGCAATGAAGCGCCAACTGCAAAGACATTGGACCAGATTCAGAGTTTGAAATTAAGAGAGGTAAGTTATACCTGGGCAAAACCATGTTAAAGTCAAATAAATTTTATTCTATGCATGCAGCAAGAATACTTTGGTTTTGCTTATTACATACAAATAGTGACCAGCTTTACTTTTACACTCTTATTTAGACTCGGGCTGGGAAACACCACCTCTAAATTCTAATACTGTTTGCAACAAATGAAATTTGACTCCCCCTGAAAGCAACATGGTTTTGCCCAGGAGTAACTTTCCTTTTTTTATTTTTGCTTGCAATGTCTCAATGTCATCTGTCATTCACCTGAAGCTGATAAATATCTAAGTTAGTTGCATATTCCACATTAGTTTCCTAAACATGACTGGTTTACTGAGCAGATTTCCAACGATCAATGTACCTGAAAGTACTGAATGTTAATTAATATGATTTTTACACCTGCAGTACTGGAAGTGGTGCTGGAACCTCCAGGGAATTAATGGGTTAATTTGAATATTATTTTCTCCATGCATGGAGAACAGCATCAGGGTTTTTATTAACTCACTTTGATATAACACTGGTCATTGGACCAGTGGTAATCCTTGAAAAGAAACATTATTTATGGCTGACTATATACTTTTGGCTGGATCATTTGGCAGATTGACTCCTGATTCCCTCTTTATCATCAGAGCTGCGTTTCACCTGCTATCCCAACAATATGCACAGAATTTTGAGGGTGCTAAAGAGAATGCAATCACTGGGACTGATTCTGAGTTTGAAAATAAGAGAGAAAAGTTACTCCTGGGAAAAAACATTTTGTTTTTAGGGGGAGTCAAAATAATTGTATTCTATGCATGTAGGGAGAATACTATACTTTTGCTTATTGCATAGAGATACTGACCTTCACTTTCACACTGTAATTTAGACTTGGGCTGGGAAACATCACCTCTCAGCTATAATACTGTTTGGAACAGATGAAATATGACTCCCCCTGAAATCAACATGGTTTTGCCCAGGAGTAACTTTCCTCTTTTATTTTCAAACTCTGAAGCAGGCCCACTGTGAGTACACATAGATGCTCCATGATTTCTGCAAATGGTGTGAGATTTTTTCTATTGGTTCCGATATCACAAATCTTATAATTGTAAATTTTTTAATTGTCATCACCACAATTTTGGTAAATTTTAAATATCTTAAATTTTAATGAACATTACCAAATAAGGGTTTGTATAGATTCTCTACATAGTACTTTTTATTCTAACATCCTTGTAAAAGGACCAGTAGAGGGTCCTTGTATCTTTTCCACACCCATTCCTGTATCTAATCTTTCTCTTTCTTTCTTTCTTCTCTCTCAATTCAACTACTGCTTCAACTGAACCATACCCCTTTAGAGTCTTCCCCTTGTTTTTCCCATTATTCCCTTGAAAGAAGTTATATACCTTCATGTCAACAATTAGGAAAGCTGTCCAAGCTTGTCTTTGGTATACCGAAAGTTCTATTTATAATCAGGGTAAAGCCCTCCCTGCAGTCCCAGGTTATAAATAGACCTCACTTCATTCTGCAACAGGAGCTGTTTGTGTCACACTAAGGGGTTTTAGGTTTTTTTGGGGGGCAAGCTGTTCTGGTGGATTACATGCTTACAAGACTGTATTCCCTACAGATGAAGACCCTGGATATTGATAAGTTTACTGGGTTTCTCATTTATTCATTTTATTTTATTGGGCTGGCCCATTTTTATTTATTGTGTTAGCGCCAGACTGCCATTAATATGTTGGGCATGCTGGTGTGTACCATGCCCTGATAGCCCCAATATTCATGTGCACATGCACCCACTATGGATTTCTAGCACAGATCTGGATCCTCAATTTGGTCTGGCAGGGGGTGGAAAGGGCATGGTGGTAGGCGAGAATCTATGCCTGTACAGACTATCCTCATTTATGCATCTGGGCCTATTAGAATGTTGCAGGAGTGGGGTTGAAGGAAGTTAGGAGTTTAGGTTATAAATAGGGCATTGTCAGGTGATTTCTGTTCTCTGTTGGAGATATTTCCTTCTCACCCTGTGATTGTGTGGTTTTTATTTGATGTTATTTCTGGCTTCTACTGTAATTCCTCGTTTCTTCTGGGTTGACACAGTGTTGGTGTAACGTGGCTATCAATGGCTAAATAGCGTATTTGGTGGTCATAGCGCACTGGCCCTTAGCATAGCTGGTGTTGTGTAAACTAATGAGCAGCTTCCTTTAGAGTAGGATCTTCCTTGAGAGTTAGGATACAAAGACATGTGCCTGAAGCTTACCAGTCATAATTAGACTTAATTCAGCCTAAATCAATCCAATTTGGATTAATTCACTATACCCACTATGGCCTGGATTCAGAGTTTGGGAGTAAGGGTAAAAACAGGTGCAAGTGTACAGCTTGGCTAAACCATTTTGCAAAGTGAGGGGTGCTCATTAATCTGTCATCTTTAACATGCAGGGAAAATAAATTACTTTTGCACACAGAACTCAAATACTGCACAGCTTTATGTTTAATCTATGAAACAGAGTTGAGCTAAGAAATTTCACCTCTTTAATATAATTTTGTTTTCACAATTTATATTGGCCTCCCCTTGCAGTTCAACATGGTATTGCTCAGGTCTACACTTGCACCTAAAAAAGGTGTAAGTGTAGCTCTGAATCCAATCCTGTATATGCCTCTTTAGTTCCTCTTTAGTAGTATGAGGGCTTAAATAATTTTTTTTATCAAATAATACAGATGAAATAAACTGGTTTTATTGGTAAATATAATGGTTTTATTTCTTATTATGATATATATTGCAATAAAAAAATACTCTAAATATTCTTATTATATATTAGTTTATATTTTAGTTTATATTTATATTATATTAAATTAAGTAAGTAAGTTTTGACTTATAAATTTTATGATACATTTTAGGAGAATGCAATTTTCTTCATCAGCTAAGGATATAAATGTTTAAGGGACATATATTTATATATATTTTATAGTATCTTGATTAGAGATGATTGATTCCAATTGTGTGAAATCCGACAGAATTAGGGGTTTAGAGGCAAACCGGGGCGGGTAACTCCCACCAAATGCGGATTGTAAATCAAGGCAAAACACCATTTTTCTTCTTTTGTAGCTCAGATTTTTTTTTTGCAGCATCTCGAGTTATAGACTCTATAAAGAAAATGTCAGCTACAGTGCTGTTTTATATTATTATATACACATATACAGGCAGCCTATTGATGTTAAAAATGTAGTGTAGCAACACAAACAGGTGCAAAATACCCGATTTTTAGCACTTTTTCTTTTTTAAATTTGACTTAGGAAATTCAGGTTCAATACCAAATCTAAAACCAATACATTTGAATTATTTGACAAAACCAAAACACAACGAAGACTTAGGCCCGTGTTCAGAGTACCGGACGTATAACATATACGTCCGGTGTTTAGAGATTTTTACTACTGCATATGCGTAGTAATTTTTTGACGTAATCTACGTATCTTTTTCTTACGTAGATTGCGTAAATGCGGTCGGAAAGACAGCATTTACGCAATCTACGTAAGAAAAAGATAAGTGGATTACGGTCTGAAAGACCGCATTTACGCAATCTACGTGAGAAAAAGATACGTAGATTACGCAAAAAAATTACTACGCATGCGTAGTAGTAAAAATCGCTAAACACCGGACGTATATGTTATACGCCTGGTACTCTGAATATGGGCCTTAGTGGCAAAACATGGGGGTCGTCACTCTTCTAATTTTCATAAAGATGTACACTTTTGGATTTAGAATAATAGTCAAAGCAGACACACACAATGTACAATCTTATTTATTTATTTATTCATTTATTTCTTTATTTCTTTATTTTCAAATACATCATAAAAGGGCAATTTTTGTTCTCTACCACATATCAAAAAGTCATCACAATGACAAAGATAATTTCACATTTCGCATAAAAAAAGAATTTCTATTAGGAATTTAAAAAAAAAAAAATATTCTTTAAAAAATCAGTAAAGTGTTAAACGCGTAAGTCATAAAATTTCCACATGTACAAGAACAGCACATTTCACAATTAGTATGTATAATACTTGGACCATACCAAACCTCATGTATGGGAAATAAACATGATGTGAATGATCGGAAACATGCTATTGCCATCCGTTAATACCAATATAGAGTGCACACCAGTGCTTAACTAACCTAAAAACTGCAAAGACCCGTTTTTTCAGTAATTTAGTCAAACATTTTTATTAAAATCTGATGCGACTAGCACAGTTCTGTCCCTATAAAAAACTATATGCAACTTATTTGGGTCAACTCAGTTTGAATTACGTGTGCAGGTGCAGTCATCATTAGTAGCAACACCAAGGATTGCACAAGTTTTACATCAATGGAATGGGTACAAGTTTTGAAAGCTGTCTACTAAAAGAATATTGTTTGGCTATGAATTTTGAAAATAATGCAAAAGTTTTTCACGCAAATATCAAGTGAATTAGTCCTGATTTTCAGAACTGGAAAAATGTATGTATCGCGCAGAATACATTAGTATTATTTTGTGATAGGATGATTGATTACGATAAGCAGTGTTAGATTTAGGAATCACCTCTAAGGTGCTTAAGATTAATGGGCCTGATTCAGACCTAAGATGGAGCTTGAAAGTAAGAAAGGAAAGTTACTCCTGGGCTAAACCATGTTGTTTTCAGGGGGAATCAAGTTAATTGTATTCTTTGCATGCAGGGATATATCTTTGAATTGCTTACTGCACACAGATACTGACCAGCTTTACTATCACACTATTATTTAGATTTGGGCTGGGAAGCGCCACCTCTCAATTCTAATACAATTTGCAACAGATGAAATATAACTCCCCTACAATCAACATGGTTTAGCCCAGGAGTAACTTTCCTCACTTAGGACCGCATTAAGACTTAAGAAGGAGCTTGAAATTAATAGAGGAAGGTTACACCTGGGCAAAACCATGTTGATTTCAGGGGGAGTCAAGTTAATTGTATTCTTTGCATGCAGGAATGTATCTTTGAATTGCTTACTGCACACAGATACTGACCAGATTTACTATTACGCTGTTATTTAGACTTGGGCTTGGAAATAGCACCTCTCAACTCTAATACTTTTTGTAACAGATGAAATATGACTCCCCTGCAATCAACATGGTTTAGCCCAGGTGTAACTTTAAGTTCTTTTTTTAAGAAGATTCTTAAGTGTGAATCAGGTCCTAAATTTCAAGCTCCTTCTTAAGTTTGAATCAGGCCCTTAATTTCAAGCAACTTCTTAGGTCTGAATCAGGCCCAATGTCCCTGCCCCAAATGAAGCCAATGTTTGCACTGCCCCACCAGGAGACAGATGAAAGACAATGCTTAAGACTGAGTTCTGGGCTCTGTTAGGGAACATCTGTGACACAGGAGTCTTCAAGGACACTTTGGATGGGTAGGGCCTATATCCTGGGCACATTAAAGTGGCATCCCTGGGTACATTCCTAATGGGTGATCCACCTCTGATCATAAAGCTTCTTAGACCACAAGAGAGGTTACTCAATTAATAATGGTAGCGTACTAACAGAAAAGTATAAATGTAATGTTCTGGATTAGAGCCCTGAATGTTTCATGACTACAAAAGAACATACTTTCCCCTCAGATAGACACTGATATCCAAGCACGGAAACTACTCTTATATTGTGCAAGACTGAACAATAGAAAGGGCAAAGATATTCCATTTTTGTCAGTTGTAAATCATGAAAGTCCATGATTGGGAGTGCAGTGGTCTCCCCTTGCATGGCACGGAAAGCTGGATATGGTGGGGACTCAGCTTTGGATCTCCGCAGCCACTGTGCTCTGAGCATAGCAGATACCAAATCTGGATCAGATCCATGATGTAGACTAAATAGAGTTGTCAATATAGAAAATTGATTTATTGTATTTATAGTTTTCCTGTACTATTTTTTCTGATCAGCTGCTCCTCTAATAAATCTAAATCTAATATAAAGTTTTCTAAATGCCATTATTCTGTAGGCATTAACTGACACTCATCTTCTCTGTGCTAGAGATCTAGGACACAGTTCATTGGATAAGGCAGTGCTGTTGCTGAATTTATGCCATGCGTAGGTCCTGTGCATGCATAGATGTGTCTTAATGCACATGCGCTGTGTTGGAATGCTTTTTTTTTTTATAATCAGTGCTAGCTCTCCAACAGAACCAGTATGGAAGCCTTTTATCACACTTACAGGGTTACTGCATTCCATTGATAGTAAGCACAGATTTAGGCAGCTGCCTAGGGTGCCAGGCACAAGGGATGGCATGGAGGGGATTATAGAATTAATGTTGGCAGCCGTAGAACACACAATACACAGCTCAGTTAATTTCATGCAGCGGTCATTACTTTACTTGTCACTCTGCTATCATGTTCCTGACAGCTGGCCAGTTAAGTAACACAGTTAAGTAACACAAGTAAGAGCCACGGTGGCTTGTGTGTTGAGTTAACCGACAAACTGTTAGGGACATAAGCTGAGTGGCTGAGCAAGTATAGTAATCACTGCTGCAGGCAATTAACTGAGTAGTGGCTCAGGAAGTGTGGGGGGCAAAAAGATAAAACATTGCCTAGGGTGTCCAGAGAGCTATCATCAGCACTGCATAGGTATAATCATTTAAGTTTTGCTATTAGATGTGGCATATGCAATTAACATTCTTTATGTGTTAATACTTAATACCAATGCATTTATGTACAGTGGGCTGGATCCAGACTTAAGAATGAGCTTAAAATTAAGAGAGGAAAGTTACACCTGGGCAAAATCATATTGATTCCAACACTCTTAAATCTCCTTCGCACGTACTTAGGATACTAAATTCGCTGTGTTGGCCGCCATTGTAGAGGTTATTGTTCAGAATCTTCTCTGAAGTTTGGATCCGCTCCTAGACTAGTAATCATTGCCAGGGTGGTGCTTGAGAGGGGCACAAAGCTAAAGGGATGCAATTAAGTTAATAAGTCAGGCTAACTTAGGGATCTATTTACAAAGATCATTTTAATGCGATAGCTTTTTTCACTTCAAAACTGGCCCTATTGCATTAAAATGAAGTCTAGCATATTTACAAAATGCTGGAGCGGAGTTTTACACTCCGCTTCCGGCATCAGTCTAACGCCGCCTCAGACTGGCGTTAGTGGTAAGTATTCCAGCGATGTCCCCATATAACCCTCTTTTCCTCCCCTAATAGCTGTTATTGCCCGAGTAAAAAATACAAATATTTTTTGTGTTAGTAAAAAAATCAATAAAAAAAAAAAACAATTGAAAAAATAAGTAAATATTTTTTTAAACTCACATTGTCCGGAATCACTGTCCGGGCGACCCGTTGGGATGCAGCTGTCCGGTCCATGCATGAATACACTGCACAAAGTGCCAAAAGAGAAGCAGAAGAGAAGTCCTGAAAGAGAGTTACTGCGTATGAGCAGTACTTCATTCATGCATCGCATGAATGTGAAGTACTGCGAGCACCCGGCGGATCAACACGAGACCTTGCAGGAGGGGTGAGTATTAGTAAATAATGTGAATTAAGCTGCCAGGCTCACTGTGAAGATAAGCGATTCCGATGCAGCTTCATTCACAGGGAACGAGGCAGGTAAGTAAATAGACCCCACAGCTACCAATTCTGAGCTAGGGGAACCCGTTTCCCCTTTATCCCCTGGCTCTATAATGTCTAGCTAAAGCTGTACTCTGGTGTAGTTTTAGGATCTTAAAAATATCCAAAATAAAGTTTGTAGTTGTAGCGTGTGTAGACTTCCACAATCTTTTTAACTTTTTAAGCATTGAGACTTTTTTTTATCCTTTAATAAATTTCCTCTGCTCTACATAGAATGCATTGGTTTACGTGGTCACTATGGGCCGTATGCAGAGCTCCGAGTTTTCCGATATGCTCTACTGCGCATGCGCAGTAATTCTGTTACTTGTTGCAACGTAGATTGCGTATACGCGGTCTTAAAGGAGCTCTGCATACGGCCCTATATGGTTAATTTAAATTGCCAAGGGATTTAATCAACCCATTATGGATTACCTCAAAATATATAAACAGTTAGGCAGCTTATAAACAATGATTACATGGAAAGAAGGGCAAGTGATGCTAAAAACAAAATAGTTAGAAAACCCGTTTTGCAACCAGCTAATGGATCATTCCATGTTGTATTGTGCTAACAAAGAAACAAATATTAGACACGTAGAAAGACAATGAGTACATATATTAAGTCCTCTGTTTGTCAAATTGCCAATTTTCAGAGATCAGTCATCGTATATCGTATATGGGGTATATTTTCCAGGTCAACATGCTACATATGTTTGTCTTATATATCAAGGGGCATATTCATAGATCAAGGAAACACCCACCAACAACCCCCCGACACTCCCCCTCTCCCGGACGTGCGGTCTGTGAATTACGAGTCCATAGACCACTCTGTTCTTTATGTGTGTACTTACATGTGTATATGTGCTTTTTGATAACCGCGCCTCCATGCGTTCACTTTAATGCCTCCCCCCACCCATTTTTCTGTACATTTTTCCGTCCGTTGAATTTCCATACGGATGTCCACAAGTGCGAGTCACATGTACGTCCGTTAGGCACGTATAGTCAACATAAATAGCGTAACTAAAGTTACTACGCATGCGCAGTTGATCCGATCCCAAAATTACGCACGTAACTAGCCTCAAAAATGGATCTCTGAATACGCCCCCAACACTTTTTCTTTGTTTAAAATCCTACTGATAAAATCACCTAACTGCGATTTTGAAAACCTGGCACTTAATAGATATACTTGGATATCTTATATAACATGAATGACCAGATTATAAAAAAATACGATTGTAATAATCCTGTATTATAGATCATGTAATTATGTATGTTACTGAAAGCTAGACATTGCTACATGTTAAAATTTATTTGTGAAAATAGAATATTTAGAAATATAAAGGTACTGATAACTGTAGTACATATTTCTAAGTATTTACAATATATCAATGTATATTTTTTATACATATTATTTTCTTTAATAAACATAATTTCTTTGCCTTTTTCTAAATGTTGTATGAATTCTGTGTAAAGATATTCATCTTGTAAAAAAAAAAATATATAATGACTGTAGTAGAAAATAGTATTAAGACTACAAAAAGGAATCCAAGACAAAGCAAAGTTACAGCTCTGTGACTGATCATCTTTTGTTAAAAAGAGCAGAAAAGACTTTGTCAATTCACATCCCCCAAAATAACAGCACCCCCAGCATCTTGGTCTTTGTGATTAGCAAACTAATAAGGCTAATCTGGCTCGTATGCTAATCACAGCAGTTTTCCCACAGTTCCACAGTAGAACGCTACAGCACAGCTCTGTATGCTGTTATTATAATAGGCCCATTAGGTATGGTGTGTGGTTGGGACACGCTGGCTTAACTGAGGGGCAGAGGACATAAGCCTCCCACTGGTGTCATAATGGGCTGCTTTGGGTCAGGTCAGGGGACCACACACATTCTTTTTTTATTTAAAATTGCTCATATTAGGCTGCCTCCTAGGCTGAAACCTGCCAACAGACCATTGGATAGAAGGGGTGGTATAGTCTGTATAATCTGTATTGAGCTATGATGAACTTGTCACAGAGGTGACAGCTCCTCTGTTAACATTTGCATACCACAACTGTAGTCACAAAACACTTGGGGCCAGATTTACTAAGGTGCGGGTTTGGAAAAGTGGAGATGTCGCCCACAGCAACCTATCAGATTTTAGCTGACATTCTCTAGTTTGTAAAAAGAAAGTGAGAGCTAGAATCTGATTGGTTGCTATAGGCAACATCTGCACTTTTACAAACCTGCAGCTTAGTAAATCAGGCCCTTGCAGTTGAGTTTAAAAATATGGAAAAGAATCATATTGCTGTAGACACATACACATACAACTATACTGTTAGTATTGTCTATTGTTTAACTTAAAAGTTAACAGTAAATATGTTTGTAAAAATTATTGATAAAATAATATGATAACATCATTTAACTTTTTGTTAAAAACAGCTAGACACCAAATATAACGTTTTATAACACTGTAGATCCTCGGCTGGTGGTATTTAAAGAACATGATGATGTAATGGCATTAAAACCTGTCACATCACTATTGCAATTCATTAAACGGATTTAAATACTGATAACGTGGACATTTAAGTATTGAAACAGTTAAAGTAACTTCACAAAAGGGTACAAGTTGTTTTTTGAACACAGGAAAAATACTGGTTTTACTTCTTGCACACATACTGAAAAACTTTATTTTAAGCTCTAATTTAAGGTTGAGCTTCAAAACACTAAGGGCCAGATTTACTAAGCTGCGTGTTTGAAAAAGTGGAGATGATGTCCATAGCAACCAATCAGATACTAGCTCTCACTTTCATATTACATACTAAAGAATGTCAGCTAGAATCTGATTGGCTGCTTTGGGCAACATCTCCACTTTTCCAAACCCACAGCTTAGTAAATCTGGCCCCAACCCTTAACTCCACTATTCTCAATTCTAGATTGACCCGTTACTGACATTTTCTGGCACACTAAAACAACTTAAGTTATCCCATGTCATTTAAATATTGGGGATATACTCTATTCTTCTAGAAAATAAAAAAAAGTTTGGGGTCCCCAGAATTGACATAGATTTTTCTTATGTGGGTCAACTGCTATTAATAATTCATTCTGCAAATGACTATCCTTTGCAAATTAAAAAAAAGTTATACAATAATGAAATATACTTAATAAAGAATTCATTATTATTATTATTATTATAGATATAAAAGAGATCCAACAAAAAACATGAAATGAAAATATCTTAACTGATTTTGCAAGTAGGAAAACCACAGTAGTACCAAGGGCCCTTGTCGATACTGTTATTACTATTAGCTGACTGTATAGCTAATGCCTCTCCTAAGCAAACAGCACAGGTGAGACAGGGAGTAAACTATAGTCAAACAAGGTTTCTATTTGAGCACTTACCTACATTTCATTTACTCCCTCTGGGAGACATTGAATAGTTAAATAGTTAATAGTTTCCACAATTTACATAATCAAGACCCCCCCCCCCCAGGGAGCAATGCTGTGTATCACAGTATTGTGAAACAGGGGGCAGAGAGCCACGAGGCATAACTCCCAACATTTAGAATTCCAAAATTGAGACAAAATAAACCAGCCTTGGTCCTGCCCAAACCCCACCCACAGATGTCCATATTTGGGCAAAATTCTGCCCATTTTCTCATAAGCCTCACTCCTATTGAGGCCCGTATTTCAGGGCAGTCCTCCCAAAATAGGGAGAGTTGGGAGGTATAACAAGGACTAATAACAGCACTGAAGAGTGGGGATAGTGCTCAATGGCAAATTGTGGCATCAAGCCCTGCTGCTGGCCAAAAGCAGGAGGGTGACCCACTTTGCCAGGATGCCAGGAGCAATGCCCAAGTTTTAGGAGTCTTTCTTACATTTTAGGAGTGTTGGCAAGTGTGACTTAGGGACAGATTTACTACGCTGCGGGTTTGGAAAAGTGGAGATGTTGCCCATAGCAACCAATCAGATTCTAGCTGACATTCTCTAGCATGTAATTGGAAAGTGAGAGCTAGAATCTGATAGGTTGTGATAGGCAACATCTCCACTTTTCCAAACCCACAGCTTAGTAAATTTGGCCCTTAGAGATAATTGGGTGACAATTTTTTTGTGATTATTTCCTGTTATTTTTGTCACTGCATATGGACACAGAAAAAAATGACATTATATTAATCTATTCCCTCCCCCTTGACAAAACAGAAAACAGTAATGCTTATAAGTTGGAATGGTCAACATTAGATTACAAGAAAATCCTGTATAAACACCATGCGTCATAAAATCCAAGTATAAAAATCTGACAACACACTATACATGTGTCTATAGCTATTGACCAGTATCACAATATTACATAAACTTGGCACTAAAAGACAGTACAATACTGTTTTGTAATCAGTCA
This sequence comes from Limnodynastes dumerilii, assembly GCA_011038615.1. Taxonomy (NCBI): domain Eukaryota; kingdom Metazoa; phylum Chordata; class Amphibia; order Anura; family Limnodynastidae; genus Limnodynastes; species Limnodynastes dumerilii. The sequence continues at coordinate 95,034 of WWET01000018.1, forward strand.
CTTATATAATAGTAAAAAAGAACAACACTTTTAAACGGTATATAATATGCACTTTGAAATTAAACATGTTAAAATTTGTGTGAAATAGGTGAGTGAAATAATACTTTTTCATATCCCTTTTTTTGTTTTCTTTTTTACAAAGCAACAACCATAAAATAAAATATTCCCTTAGAAGTGTGTCTCTTTTTCTGTAATGGCTGATATGGTCCCATCACCTTTAAGCTTCGCATCACAGTCGTTAACAGTATTGGTACAGGCAGCCGTTCCGAGCTTCCCCCTCATTTTTAAATCCGGGCTTGGTAATATCAAACGTTTAATTTTCTGCAATTAGAAATATGCAAATTTGGGTTAGCGTATGAAAACAAAACTAACTAAGGATTGGTAATGCATTATAACCAGAGTTGCCGACTTTTAAACTAGTGTTGCCAGAGAGGAGGGCCAGGACTTGAGGCCGTGGTTTCATGGGAACCACGAGCCTCAAGTCACTTGCGGGAGGTGTGCCGACTCTCCCGGGATACTGGAAGATCTGCCCAAATTTCGGGAGTCTCCCGGTTATTTCGGGAGAGTCGACAACTATGATTATAACACGCACTTTGTACATAAAATAGAGGAGACCATGGGAATTCTCAATGTTGCCTAATATCACTTTAACCATGGCTCTTATACTCAGAAGCCAGTACAGATGGATGGGAAGCAGAGGGTTAATAAAATTTAACATGATGCAGATTAAACGCCCGTTGTGGGTGGGCTTAAGGGTTATCACTCACCTTAATCTTAATTGGTCCCCAGGGATGGGGGGAGGTCTTCGGAGTTTTCATAAGGGGTCTCCAGCTGGGGGTGGCTGCCTTTCATCTTTGAATTGCCCACCCCCCCTCCCTATAATTCTATCCACCGTATTTTGGGTTAATAGTTCTGGGGTTTAGTTAGATGGGGCGGAAAGCAAGTTGTTGGGGTAGATAGGTACTTGAAGTGGTTTAGAGCATCTAGCGGTGTAACGGGTAGGTACTGGGGGGGTGACTACCTGTGACTTGACTGCTGGAGGTGGAGGTGCCCGAGGTCGTTGACCCGTCTGGGAGGGAGGTCACGCGTAACACTTAAATAGTGTTTAACCAAAGGCAGGAGGAGTGCGTTTATACTGGACTTCAATTTATTTGTTAAAGTTATAAGTTCTACCTGACGGTTATTACTATGTTGTTAGGTAATGTGTTGATCAAGGATACTTGCTTTCTTGGCCCCATCAAAATTTCAAAGTTACGGTTAAGTTCCGCTTAGGAACATTAGTAGTGATTAATCCCCAATTTAAATTAATTAAACAATAAAATTTCAAATTCCCAAATACGGTGTCTGTGTATTTACTCATGGTATTAAATAAGAATGCTTGGGGTTAGAGGTAACACGGCAGCACACATCACACATGGGCAGTTTAGGGAAGCAGAGGGTTAATAAAATTTAACATGATGCAGATTAAACGCCCGGTGTGGGTGGG
>WWET01000018.1:97279-111937 GCA_011038615.1 Limnodynastes dumerilii
CATATATATATATATATATATATATATATATATATACCAATGATTAAAGCGTGCTCGATTATACCAATTAACCACAGAAGAATAAACAGTTGTAGCAAATTGTAACAGTTCAACAAATGTCACACAGTAGCAGTTTGAGAATCTCAGTATATATATCCAAGTCTGTTTTGGCAGATTCATGCAGCTTGAGTTGCTGCCGCTGCTCCTTTCAGGTAAAGCCGTTCCCAGCTAAAGCGTATTTCTATAGACAAAAGCAGAAAAGGCGCTTCATGGTGCAATAAAATGTATTACTAAATAGGGCAAACAGGTCAAGTATACACATACCGAATAAAATGGTACCAAACTAGTTGATTCATAAAAGCATAAGGGTTGTATACCACACATAGTTTAACCAGGCAAGCGATCGAATCCAATGTCCGTAATGCGCTCACAGTGCAGACTGCTCAGCCTTCAGAGGATCCAGCAGGACGCCACGGGAGTCACAGTCAGTGCACGAGGGTAAGGCCAGACAAAGTCCGAATGTGACAAAATGCGTAAGGGGCGGGCCTTAACCTCATGCACTGACTGTGACTCCCGTGGTGTCCTCCTGGATCCTTTGACAGCTGAGCAGTCTATACTGTGATTGCATTACGAAAATTGGATTCGAGCGCTTGCCTGGTTAAACCACGTGTGGTATACAACCCTCATGCTTTTATGAATCAATTAGTTTGATTCCATTTTATTCGGTACGTGTGTACTTGACCTGTTTGTCCTATTTAGTAATACATTTTATTGCACCATGAAGCGCCTTTTCTGCTTTTGTCTATAGATATATATGCAAATACTAGCATAGGGCCATATTCACAGATCCGTTTTTGTGTGGGGTTGCGTGAGTATTTTTAGGATCGGATGAACTGCGCATGCGTAGTAACTTTTTCCACGCACATTACGTAGTATTTACGCACGTAAGTACTTTAGATACGGACTTGTGACTACGCATTTAGGGACATACGTACGGAGGGGCGTGGTTTTTATCAGTATGGTAGAAGTTACGTGCATGGGTGGGGGGGAGCATTTAAATGGGCATTTGAGGGTGCAGCTAGATAAATACGCACGTACGTAAGTAATATACGCGCATAAGTACACACGTAGAGATAAGGGTGCCCTATGGAGGCGGAAGTCACCGAAAACCTGTCCGTGCGAGGAGAGTGTCATGAGTGCTGCCTTGCTACGTAGGTGCGTATATTTGCGTACTTTTATATACGTATCTGTGAATACGATCCATAATACTCAACTGTCAACAATCTGACCTGTCCATCTCATAACAGACCCGCTGCCAGACAACCTTGGACGCTGATATCTACATTTTATAACATAGTTGAGGTCTCCCATTATTATATTAAATTACTGCTAAAGTAACAAAAATAGATTTTTTCTTCCAAATGGAGAGCTTTAGGTGGAAAAAAATGGCATCTAAATAATTATTCACAAAAGAACCATAAAACATTGTTATAATAAGAATAAGTATAATCTCATCTATTATCCTCATATTTACCTCAGAGAAGGTTCCTTCAGTCTTCCACAACTTTATCATTATCCACAAAGGAATACAAACCATGGAGGATAATGCCATCATCCATCCTATTCCATAGCCCCATGGAGGATATGTGTACACATTATTATACTTTAGAGGCTTGTACTTGACCAAGAAAAATATGAAGATGCTCTGGAATAAGAAGGAAAATACAATTCAGGGTTATATACTTTCATAGCTCTACATTGTTACAATATTGTATTTAATTCAAAGACTAAAATATCCACTCATCTAAACAACACTTTAAGATTTTTTATCCAAAGTCCAGCTGTCTACATACTTAACTTTGGAATTGTTAAGGTTAAGTTGGTTATGGTTGAAGCCTAGGGGGCGCCAGTTGCTCTGGATGCAAGTTAAAGGTTGCTGCAGCTTAGGTGTAAAATTAGGTATAGTGGGGTCTATTTACAACCTTCATTGTCATGCAATAATGCCCATTTTCACATGAAAATGGACATTATCGCATGAAAATAAAGGTTTTTATAGTTACAAACAATGGATCGCCATGGAAAATAGCAGTTTACATGGCGATCCATTTAGATATCGTGGCTCTCCGCCGGCCCATTCTTTTCAGAGCGGGCCAGCGGTTCCTAATATTTATGAAATGCCGGAGCAGAATTTTACACTGCGCTCCTGGCGTAAAACGAATGCCGTCTCAGGGTTGCGTTAGGCATTTATTCCAGCGATCTCCCCATATTCCCCCCTTTTCCTCCCCCTAACAGCTGTTATTAGGGGGAGGAAAAGGGGGGCATGGATGGGGAGATCGCTGGGATAAACCAGTGTGTGCCAATGTAAAAAATAAAATAAAAAATGTTTTTGTTTTTTTTAAATCATATTTTTATTTAAATAAGTAAATAAATATATTAAAATGAAGGGATTGCATTTTGGTTGCATATATATATATATATATATAAATTCAGGAGATGAAATTCATCTATCTTGAGTCTGTTTGCACAAGATGGAATAAAGAAATATATATAAAAGTGTATATGAATATTCATCTGCACGGATTATAAGCTCCTATAAACAGGGATTCTCTCCCCCTTCCGTAGAGAGTGTGCTTTTCCAGTCCGATCTGATTTGTGACAGTTAACATACTGGCACTGAAATATCAGCAGCATTCACCATATGCATACACTCATACGCTGCTTACCAAAGGAAGTGATTGTAAAACGCTACTTATAACGGGGTTGCCGACTTTTTAAGGCTTCCCTCCGTGAGATCCCGGAGGAAAGCAATTGATGCCTTCAAGGGGCGGGACTTAATGACTCAATGTATGCAAATTGCATCATTAAACCCCGCCCCCTGTCAATCACTATTGCAATCTCTAGTGTTCTGGGCTTGGCGGGGCTTGATTACATCATCAAGTCCCATCCATCCCTTGTAACCCTAGGGATTACAATAGAGTTTATTAGGGAGTCGGAACTTGCAGGAGATTGGCCGGCTCTCATGGGATGTCGGGAGAACTGCCCAAATTTCGGGTGTCTCCCGGATATTCCAGGAGAGTCGGCAACCCTGACTTATAATAAGCTTGGATCCGGTCTGATTTTGCAAACTGGTTTTAGACCTTTGGCTATTACAGAATTAAAACCCATCTATTACCTTTCTTTTTGAACATATCACTGTGATTATTATAAACAAACTACCACTATGAATAAACTAAATGGAAGCATAAATATTATTGCTTAAATATTTATCCCAGTAAAGGGACTCTCACTGTTTCTCTCAGTTAGGACCACCAGGCAGAAAGACCTTGATAGTGGATGATGGCTTATCATATATTTGCAAACTAATGTTTCATAGTTAGTTATAATGGCAATGTTGCTAGGGTATTTTCTTTCCTTTCTTTCTTTCTTTCTGTTAAAGCAGGTAACCCGCCCGGCCTTTCACGCACCTATCTGTGTTAACCTATAAGCTTAGCAACCACCATTTTGTGTATACTTAAATATTTGCAGAATACAGGGCTCACGCAGTGTTTGAAATTAATAGAAACCTGGACAAACAATTTGGCATGTGTGTGATGCAAGAGAATTTAAATGATTAGCATGCAGGTAAAATACATAGAGCTCATATACTGCACAGCTTTATCTGTAACTTAGGGGGTCTATTTACAAACTTCATTTTCATGCGATAATGCCCATTTTCATGTGAAAATGAGCATTATCGTATGAAAATGTACTTTTTACTATTTACAGACAATGGATCGCCCTGGCGATCCATGTAAATATAGGGGCTCTCCGTCGGCCCGCTCTTTTCAGAGCGGCCCGGCAGTTCCCAATATTTATGAAATGTCGGAGCAGAGTTTTATACTCCGCTCTTGGTGTAGAACTAACGCCATTTCAGGATGGCGATCGTGCCTTTATCCCAGCTATGTCCCCATATTCCCCCCTTTTCCAACCCCTAATAGCTGTTATTAGGGAGCAGAAAAGGGGGGCATATATGGGGAGACATCTGGGATAAAGCAAACCTGTGTGCCAATGTAAAAAAAAATAAAAACATGTTTTTTTGTTATTATATTTTTATTTAAAAAAATTAAGAAATGTATTTAAAATATTAATAACATTAAATAAAAAAAAAATAAAATTAAAAACTTACCTCTCCGGGAGACGCGTCTGACTTCAGAGTCCCGATATGAAGCCACTGCGCATGCAAGTCTCGCAATGGCTTCTCTGCTCAGGACTTCATTCATACGTAGAATGAATGAAAAGTCCTGCGATGAGCCCAGAGATCATCGTGGGACCTTGCAGGGCAGGTAAGTTTTGGTAAATTTAATGAATGAAGCTGCAAAGCGAGCTGAAGCGAGCCTGGAACAGCTTCGTTCATTAAAAAATGAACCTAATAGTAAATAGAGCCCTTACAGTTGAGCTCAACTTTAATTATAAATACATTTGTCTCCCCCTGCAGATAAGCATGGCTATACTGAGCTGTACATTTCCACCTGTTTTATGGTTTGTAGTCTCAAACTATGCATCTGCCTCTACGACTTAAATGCGTAATGTACTTTTGTATATTTTCTCACTCTAACTACATGTTATTAGACATCATTTCTACACCAGGCTACAGTTTAAATAGGTCAAGTTTTGTTACAGTTTTTGTATTAAATGTTTTATATAAAACATAATTAATAATGCAGATTATCTCATGCACAAAGCTTGTTTCTTTTTGCTTCAGTAGCATATTATATGCAGTATATGAAATAAACTTACAGCACAAATTCCCGGAGTAAAAAACATCCAACACCATTTAATTAAAACAAATGGTCGGTGTCCAATCATGTCTTCAATATTATCATAGAATCGATTGCTTCCTACAAACAAAAAAAATAGATATTCCAATCAAATGCACACTATAATTATTCTCAATCGTAGTTTATCTAATTTAACTATTTAAACATTTTAATGAATAGCTACATTTCAATGCACAGTGCGTTACGTAAAAATACGAAGCCTTAAAATCTATTGAAAGGAACTAAACTTTTAGAACTTTTAGAGGAAATGTGCATAAAGATGACTTCACTGAAAGGGTAGTTGATACACAAAATAGCTTCTTATCTAAGGTGGTAAAGACTAACACAGTAGAACAATTTAAACATGATTGGGAGAAACATAAGGATATCCTAAATCTTAAAGAAAACTGAGAGTCAAATAATGTAATTGGCCAGTATGGATTAAAAAATAAAAAAAATAACAAAGTGCCTAATTCAGACTTAAGAAGGAGCTCTAAATTAAGAGAGGAAAGTTAATCCTGGGCTAAACCATGTTGATTTCAGGGGGAGTAAAGTTCATTATATTTTTTGCATGCAGGAATATATCTTTGAATTGCTTACTGCACACAGATACTGACCAGCTTTACTATCACACTGTTATTTAGACTTGGGATAGGAAACATCACCTCTCAACTCTAATACTGTTTGCAGCAGATGAAATATGACTCCCCTGCAATCAATATGGTTTAGCCCAGGAGTAACATTCCTCTCTTATTTTCAATCTTTGAATCAGGTCCAAAATAAGGAACATACTGGAAGTAGCCAAATGACTTATGTGCTGTCATACTGTTTGTCCATGTTATGTTTCTGCTCTTTACATTATAAGCACTCACCGTAAACCCAACCTATACAGATACATTCAAACACTGCGACAAAAAGAAGACACATTCCGCTGGCCGCATACGAGTCAAAAAGTTGAAAGACGTACATTCCTCCCTGAAAGACAAAACCATGATATACATATATGCAAAACAGGTCAGAACACAATAAAGCTATATCTATATGAAATCATTTTTCACTGATCTAACAAATAAGAAAAAGTATCCTGTTTACTGTCATAATTACATCTTCTGTACTGTTTTTAGGTTGAAGGCAGTTATAATAATCACCCTTGTTACAGATGCTATAATTGAACCAACAATATACTGCTCAACTGGCATTTTAAATAAATGTTGTCACCTTAGTTAAACATTCTATGATACGGGTGTAGTTTGCCGCTCTGACAATGCTTCTTACAACTGATCACTTTGCGACAATGAAGCGCAGACTATCGGCAGTTTCCAAAAAGACAACATTGATCTCACGACTGCTGTCTCTATGAAGGTTCCAATGTCGACGGGTAAGTTTTCTTCATCCTAACCTTAACCATCTTCAGACAACCTAACCATAACCCTCCACCCTGCAGCCTAACCCACCCCTAAACCTAACCAGCCTAACATTAACTCTCCCCTAACCTTAACCATCGTCATCCTGCATCCTATCCTTAACTCGGGTGTGGGGCTCCGGGCCGAACGGCCAATTTTTTAATTGACCGTTTCCGACCCAGCCCGTTGCGAACTGGCTAGGATTTCGATTGCAATGCCTCGATGAGGCATAGCAATCGATCCACAGAGCACCGAAAGCTTTGTGGTCTGAAAAGTTATTAAAAAGATAGTCCCCCACTCCTTTCCCTAATTCTAACCCTAACCCTCCCCTCTCACTACCCTAACCCTAACCCTCCCTTACTTGCAGCCTGACCCTAACCCACCATCACTCGCAGCCTGACCCTAACACTCCCTCCCCTGCAGCCTGACCCTAACCCTCCCCTGCAACCTGACCCTTACCCTCCCTACCTTGCACAAAGAGTTTACTCACCTTCGGTGAAGTATGCCGAACGGCACACTCACCCATTCATTAAAAAAAAAAGTCTAAGTAGGTAATTATTCGAAAAAGGGACATCTGAAAAGGAACTTTCGGATGTCCCTTTTTGGGAAATTAGATTTTCTTACTGGAGAGTGTAACCGCCTCAACTCTTCCCTCTCTGCAGCCTAACCCTAACCTTTCCCACTGCCTAACCTTAAATTTCCCCTCTCCGCAGTATAACCAGAAATGGGTATCTTGTCAAAATAATAACATTCAACATTGTACCCATTCCGATTTAGAAATATCCTTTACTTAAAAGCCTTCGCCATAAAGCCACCATTAAAGCATCTGCTATATCAATGTCAAAAATGGGATCGCAGAAGCAACAACTATCCCGTATGATACAGCAGTATTGACGTAAAAGCCTGTAGTCATGACCTGTCAGTTAGATATGTGCAGGGCAAGGTACGCAGGCCAATGCTTGTATCCTCTTTTTCTTACATAACCGTTTATTAGATTTAATTTGGAGTAATAAGATTTTTGGCTGCTTTGCTTTTAGAATTAATTAGTTAAACCAGCATTACCTGCACTACAGCTACCAGCATTACCTGCACTGCACTACAGCTACCAGCAATACCTGCACTACTGCTACCAGCGTTACCTGCACCTCTGCTACCAGCCTGCCTGCTATCCAGCAGTCCGCTGTCCAGTCCAGTCTCTGGGGTAATCCAGTCCAGTCCAGCAGTCCGCGGTCCAGTCCAGTCTCTGGAGCAATCCAGTCCAGTCCAGCAGTCTGCTGTCCAGTCCATTCTCTGGAGCAATCCAGTCCAGTTCAGCAGTCCGCTGCACCGTCCTGATCCTCCTAGTCTCACCTACTTTATATGCACAAGCACTACCTCCGGCCTCCCAGCTTCCACTACGTTGCCTGTTGTCCTGCATGCCCTTTGGAACCCACCACTGATCCCAAACATACCCAGACCGTGACAGAGTCCTCCTATAATGTACATTATCTAACTAGTATGAGATACCCCCCCCCCCCCCCGCGCTCACAATGAACCCAAACTTGGTATGATTATAAACAAGTGAATTTTGTTGGCTAAATTTAAAAGAAAAATTTTACAATAGATAATAGAATTTCACTTATTTTAGACCATACCAAGTTTGGGTTTATTGGGAGCCCGTGGCTACCTCATACTAGTTAGATTGTTTGCTTGCTTCCTATCAGAGGGAGAAAAGAGATTTTGAGAAGCATCTCTACTGCCCCAACAGGTCCAGTCATTGGACCTCAGCAGCCCCCTTTGTTATCAACCCACTCTGAGGCAGTGCAGATGAGTAACCTACATACTCTGCAATAATGTACATGGTAATACCAGGTCCTGCTCACTTATAATCACATCCCGCTCCCCTGTCAGAAGCTTCATTTGTCTGAAGCGTTAAAAGAGTGGATTGTGTCCCAATCGGGTTTTACGAATGCGTGAGCATGTGTAGAAGGTATAAACTAATTAAATCTGATCCAACGGCTCAGAAGGCAAATAAAATTTTTGTCTGGTCCAACATCTTTATCAAATTTTTCAGCCACTTCAGTAACATGACTGGTCCTTGTGAAAGATCTGCAGTCTAATTTTCATACAAGAAGATTTTGTTACACCTCATAACTGACACACCTGGGTCTAAATGTATACCTGTGTAAAGGCATATCATGGAACTAGAGCACCCACATACAATAATAATGAGTAAAATCAGCAGAACCAGATAGCTGCTCCTGATTGGTTGATTGTCTATTGGCTCCTCTAGCTGTTACTATTTTAATCATGAGTGTGGCTGCAAGATTTTATGCCTTTGCTGCCATTTATTTGCATTATATAGTTAATGTGTCCTTTTAGACTACTTCAGAAAAAAGGAGCCGCTTCATCTATAAAAGTTGATCAAACACAACCTTCCACGGCTTGCATGTTGTCTACAACAAAAGATCAATAAAAAAATATATAATTTATGAAACTTAGATTTATTATTATTGTTATTATTATTATTTGATAATAATTTTCAATTAAACAGTTTTTCATAATGAAGAGATTACGATGAGTAACTGGAGGAACAATATAATCTGCATTGTCACATCCTGCTTCAAGAACATTTGAGACATCGCACTGAAACAGTAAATCTTACCTCAGTTAACATGATGAGCCCAATAAGAAAGGATACGATGGAAAGTGCTAAGATCAACAATTCTCTGCGGTAACCTCTACGGAAAACCTTTGGGTACATATCCACTACTGCAGTCACCAAACTCTCTACACATACAAACTGCAATCACAAACACATAAATATTAATAATAAATATCCGTATTAAGGCTATTATGTGTTAATGATATTACACTCTGTAGAAAAATTACAATACTGTAACTGTGACAAATATGGGTCATTTAAAACATAAAGTAAGTGGGAAGTGAGAGGACATTAGGGCCTAGATTTACTAAGGGGGGATTAAAATTGACGGAGTAAATTGTCATACATTGCCATAGTTGTCCAGAGATTTTTAATTTTTTTTCCTGAATTTACTAAGGAGCGTGTTTGCTGAGTGATTTTCAAACTACGGCGATGTGTGTTGTTAAACTCCAGCGATTCAAATCGCCGGAGATGGCAGCGATTTCTATCTTTTACATGTTATGCTTTGGATTTCCAAAACTGACGGTGTTTGCTTCAAAATCGACGGAGTTCACTGAAACGGTTACACTCTCCGGTAAGAGAGTATAATTGCCGAAAAAGGAACTTCCAAAAGTTCCTTTTCGAAAGTCCCATTTTCGAAAACGTACCGCTTTTGCCTTTTTTTTTGTGAATGGGTGAGTATGCTGTTCGACATACTTTACCCATTCACTTTCGCAATTACCGTTGTCCTTTTGCTGTCTGCGATATCCCTCCGCCACACCTCCGCCGCTGCTCACCGAACCAGGAACAGGTGAATTAGCTATCTGTGCGGGTTAGGGTCAGGCTGCTGGGTAGGGACGGTTAGAGTCAGGCTGCAGGGGAGGGAGGGTTAGGGTCAGGCCAGGGCCGGATTGAGGGCCATGTGGGCCTGGAGCTGAAAATTATGAAGGGCCCACACTATATAGTATGCTTTGGAGGAGGATGTCATTCCCTGACATTCATCCTTATGCACTGCAGTGTGTGGGGGCCTATTTTCAGATGGAGGCCTGGGGCTGTAGTCCCATTAGCCCCATTGTTAATCTGGCCCTGGGTCAGGCTGCTGGGTAGGAAGGGTTAGAGTCAGGCTGCAGGGGAGGGAGGGTTAGGGTCAGGCTGCAGGGGAAGGAGGGTTAGGGTCAGGCTGGCGGGGAGGGGGGGTGATGGAGGATTAGGGTCAGGCTGCAGGGAAGGGGGGGGTAGGGACAGGCTGTGGGGCCCGGTCAGAATCTCTGATTTCCGAAATAGGGACATCCGAAAGTTCCCTTTCGAATGTCCATATTTCGAATACTCCCCAGTTTAAAAAAAAAATTTCAGAATGGGTGAATACCCATTCTCATTCGGAAATACCGCCGCCGCCGATATCCCTCCACCGCCCCCGCAGGACTGCAGGGAAAGGTGAGTAACCTCTCCAGGTTGCTGGGTAGGGAGGGTTAGAGTCAGGCTGCAGGGGAGGGAGGGCTAGGGTCAGGCTGCTGGGGAGGGAGGGTTATGGTCAGGCTGCAGGGGAGGGAGGGTTAGGGTCAGGCTGCCAGGAAGGAGGGTTAGTGTTAGGGTAGTAAGAGGGGGGGTTATGTTAGAATTAGGGAAGGGACTGTTTTTACTTAAAATTTAGCTGAATGGAGCTTTCGGTGCTCCGTGGATCGATTGCTATGCCTCATCAAGGCATATGCAATCAAAATCCCAGCCAGTTCACAACTGGCTGGGGAGGAATGACTGATTTGAAAATCGGCCATTCAGACCGGAGCCTTACACCCCACTGAAATATCACAATTGTTAATCTCCCAGCCTTTATTAAACATAGGGGCTTCCTGTTTGGCATTAGTTGTGTTTGTTGGAGTGTGGCTACTTGACTGATTAACTGTGATATTATTGAGTTTTGCCTTGTTTCTGCTTGTATTTGCTGCTACATTCTCTTCTTGTTAGTACCAGCATTAAAGGTTTATTTGGTTCTGTTTATTTTATTGTATGTTTGTATATTTTGTTGTCACTTTATTTTACTAATGTTTGCACCCATGTAATATGTTGCATGCAGCACATTTATGAAAGCACACATATTTTAACAACAAACAAAATCTTCAGCTGTTAGCCCTTCTGACATAATTTTTATAGGCCCCAGGATAACTTGCAGACCAACTGCCAGCGATTTGACCAAACTCTCCACTCACACCCACCTCTATTATCTCTGGCGATTTTGGGCCCAATCTCCAGCGATTTTGCAACTCGCCTCATAATAAATCTGAGATTTGTATGTTTTCAATGTAAAAAATAGCCAGAGAGAGTTTATCTCCATCGATTTTAAAAATCCTCCATCTCCGGCGATTTGATGGTCGAGTTGACAATAGTAAAGGGGAGATTTCAAAATCGACGGAAAAAACAAGCAAACACCGTCAATTTCAACCAAATCAACTTTAGTAAACCTAGGCCTAAGACTGCTTTTATAATGTAAGAAGTTGTAGAAAAATGCAGACTTCCTACAAATTATTGAATGCCAATGTCTCAAAGTTCTCTTTACATCTATATCACATCTAGGTAATCCTGCCTTGCAAAAGAGAGATTTTGTTTCTATAATTCAACTTGCAACTTTATTACTTTTATTGGCAGACGCAAGCACTCACTCTACACTAGGTATAGGTTACCTGCAGCATTCCGCGTGCTGTGAAACTCCAAATCCCATAAGACTTTGACAGATATCAGCTATCCCTAAAGCATGCTGGAAGTTGTATTTTCACAACACCTGGCATGCTGAAGGCTGCTTATGTCTCCCATCTGAGGTGGTTGAGGCCAATACAGTAGAACAATTTAAACATGCTTGGGATAAATATAAGGGTATCCTAAATTGTAACCCAAATTGAGGGTAAATAGGGTCTAGGGTCAGTATAGTTTTCAATAAACAAATGGGCAGACTAGATGGGCCATGTGGCTCTTATCTGCCGTCACTTTCTATGTTTCTATGTTTCTATGACATGTGATGTAAACAAAAAAAGAGCTTTGTGCTTTTGCCAAATAATTGTATATAAAGAACTCTAATGGAGCAGTATATCTACAGAACAAATTGCACACATCTGGGGTTACATTTACTTAACTGTGTAAAAGGAAATGTGGAGATTTTACACATAGCAACCAATGGGATTCTAGCTCTACTTTGCTATTACGTACTAGAAAATGTCATCTGGAATCTGGCTAGTTACTATGGGCAACATCTCAAATTTTTTTTCGCTTTCCTCAGTTTAGTAAATCTAGCCCCTGGTGTTTTGGAGGACTAAACGCCGAAGTGACTATAACACTGTTTTGAGGACCTGATCATTTATATCTCAAATTTTTATCTCAAATTGGAAGGAAACCATACAAAGTTTGATTTAAGGTACATTTGCTCATATATAGGTTCATAAAAAAGAACATATTTGGGATAAATTCATGTTTCATTAAATTATGTATATTAATTAATTACACAAAGTCACATTGGGCCAGATCCAGAGCTCTGTACGAGTGCGTATTTACGCTAGCCCATAGTTGCCAACTCTCCCTGAATATCAGGGAGACTCCCTGAAGATTGGGTGATCTCCCTGACTCCCTGAAGTGTTTGGTAATCTCCCTGATTCTAATTTCATCCATTGAGGTCTATGGAGATGGCCAATTTCATGGAGACCAAGATGTAATGAAAGACTGCTGCAGTGTCACTTTTATCTTTTCTATAAAGATAGTACTGAAAGTATTCACTGACAATTTAATAATCAATAAATACTGATACTGACATTTTAATTGTAAAGTGTACTGCTAAATACACCTATGGGTGGAGCTTTTCACAGGACACATCTCTTTGGCGGTACAGGACACACCCCTTTGGTGCAGCGCCTTGATAATGCTCTCACAATCTCCCTGATATTCATTTGCAAAAGTAGGCAACCATGCACTAGCAGCTTGTGTAACTTTGACTTTTTGTATGTGCTGCGCATGTTAGTCATCGTAACTCTGAACGTACGTACCTTCCTCGTAAATACGTACGAAGGGGCAGGTCATCTTTACGGCGGCCGAAAATACGCTTTGTAGGTGGAGGGAGGTACAGTATGGGCCGGGTTAGGCCGTTACGTAGGACAATCCATTACATACGATTGTACTTATGCTTGGAAAAGTTAAGGTAGGGTTTGGTACTCGTAAATCTGGGAATTTACCTACGACCGAGGGGAGTGACCGGGGGACTTACGATAGCGTAAATACACTACGCAATCGTACTTAAAGTGCACTTAGGTCTGGATCTGGACGATTATTTTTACAATTGTTGCTACTGTCACTTATCAATATAAAAGCACAAACTGAAAACAAAATGATCTGATTCATCATCTTTAGCAAAACATGATTCTTACCTGGCTATCAAGACCGAGGAATATGAGCATCATGAAAAACAAGGCTGCCCACAAAGGGGCCAAAGGCATCATAGTGACAGCTTTTGGGTAGGCGATGAAAGCGAGACCAGGTCCTGGGAAACACAGGCGTAAATAGCAGTAAGTGACAGGAAATGTATAAATTGTAATGATCAGAAAACAGTCTATTCACATTATAAATGACTAACAAGATAAGGAAATGCTTCAGCGCTCTTTCCATAATAGAAAACAAACAATATTTTATATGGATTGCACTATATACCTTGTGTAAACAATATATGTTTACCATTAACCGGATTTTGCCAGTAATTTCATAATATTCTGCATTGACTTACAACATATGGGGCAGCAGCAATAACATATACAACAATACATTATACACAGTGACTGTCCTGTAGGTTGTAAGCTTTCATGTGTAGGACTCTCTGCCTTGTGTCCTTTTCCTCGGTGTAAGACCCTACACCGATGGCTGTCATTACGAAAGTTGCTTTTCGGCCGTCTCTATTTTGAATGACAGCCGTTTTAGATTTTTTTTTATGAGTGGATGAGTATGCAATCGGCAATACTCACCCATTCATATTCGGAAGCGCGCCCGCCAAACCATTGCCTTATTATTGTGTATCTGCAGTCCGCCACATTGAGGCATTATATTGCTGCCATTATTCCTGTTTTTTGCACCATACCGTGCTATTTTCTTTGCAGTTTAGTACTTGTTATTTTGTTGGATTATTCTTTATTACTGAACTGTATTACTTAAAGTTGTTTGCTTTATTATACAGCACGCCACATAGTGGCAGTCTGCTGTGCTGTGTGCCCAGTACGGGCCAATTGGTTTTATGACCTCTCGTATACCTTGTGTAACTCCTCGCCACATAGTGGCATTGATTTGTGCTGACCATTTCTCTGAACTGCACTACGGTGCTAACTGTACTGTGCAAGTACTGCACTCATTATTTGTTTCCTTATATACTGCACGCCACATAGTGGCAGCCTGCTGTGCTGTGTGCCCAGTCCGGGCTAGTAGGTTTCTAGCCCTCTTGTATGCCTTGTGTAAATGATAACACTTGCTACATTTCCCTACCTGCCACGGTGCTTTATTTTTCTTTATTAATTGTCTATCTTTCATTACTGCCTCTTCAGTGGAACCGTGCACCTGAGATAGCGGCTTGTTTATTTGGGCGCAGCACTAGTCCATCCCCACCTCCAGGGGCTCTGGCGAAGACCCCCAGATTCCCTGCTGCATGTTACATAACACTTGCTACCCTACCTGCCACGGTGCTTTATTTTTCTTTATTAATTGTCTATCTTTCATTACTGCCTCTTCAGTGGAACCGTGCACCTGAGATAGCGGCTTGTTTATTTGGGCGCAGCGCAGCTCCATCCCCACCTCCAGGGGCTCTGGCGAAGACCCCCAGATT
>WWET01000018.1:115290-135752 GCA_011038615.1 Limnodynastes dumerilii
ATACATACACAAAAATGGAGGTTGCTGGGTTAGGCTCTCCACAGCCTAACCCTAACCATTCCTTTCCCGCAGCCTAGCATTAAACCTTCCCTGCTCCGCAGCCTAACCCTAACCCTCTCTAGGAATGGGTACCTTGTTGAAATAAGAACTTTCAACATTATACTCGTTCCAACATATAAGAAATATTCTTTATTAAACGGCAGGCGGCACTGATACAGATTAAACTAGGATTACTGCAGCAGCATTTACATCCCCAAAACGGATGCCCCATAACATCTTAACCTGGAAATTAGTACACAGCACCCAGCCCAATGCAGATGCCATACCTGTAACAATTATTGTTGTAGTTATTGTAACTTCCCAAAGCAGTCAAACATCCCAGGCAGATGGCATAGGAGAAGAAGATTTGAGTCCCTGCATCTACCCAAACCTGTAATCAAAACACATGAGAAGTGTTGAAACAAAAAAAAAACTGCAATCAATAGACACTTTTACAATTATATGCACAAATAAGAAAAACACAAAAGTTGACACGCAAACAGCGGTTTCTGAATATAAGCCTGTGCATAGACCATTGTAGTAATAAGCAGAAAAGCGAAGTACATTTTGACCTACATAGGAAACAAAAAAAAACATCTCTTACAACCTGAAGGTCTTTTATTTGCATGAACAATATATATAAAAAATAGATGCAGAGCATATTTAAAAAAAACATTTGTTAGATTGTGGTGTGTGTCTATTAGCATTTTAATCATGAATTGCAGAAATATAAAGATTTTCAGAATACAATGCTGCGCCAAAAATATGTTTAAAATAGCTAAATCCTTTAATAAATGTTATAAATGACAATAAACAGCTGCAATGTGTAAAGCAGTGGGGATTGGAGATTTCCAGTAACTGTGGAAGTATATTGCCAGATTCACAACAAGTATTTTTTTACATACGTCCCTAATTTTTCGAATCTAGCTACTACGCACGCTCGCTATCTACGTAGCATTTCGTTATGTAGATTGCGTACATGCAGTCTTTAAGGATAGCGTAAAATGCATAGTAGTTAGATTCGGAAAATTAGGGACGTATGTTAAAAAATACAGGGTTGTGAATCCAGCCCATAGAAATGAAGCAGCCATGTTTATAAATGTTTCCCTGCTCTGTCTCCTGGGATCTTACCAGCAGTTGTTTCATTTGGGACTCCAGATAGTGGGATGTTTTATTGTATTATTGCAGACTTTAGACAGGTTACTCTGCCATATGGCAGCCAGTCTCTCATGCAGATCAGCGTTTGACCGTTGATCAACACGGGTACTGAAAACCCAACATCTACTGTAA
This sequence comes from Limnodynastes dumerilii, assembly GCA_011038615.1. Taxonomy (NCBI): domain Eukaryota; kingdom Metazoa; phylum Chordata; class Amphibia; order Anura; family Limnodynastidae; genus Limnodynastes; species Limnodynastes dumerilii. The sequence goes on from WWET01000018.1 coordinate 116,620, forward strand.
AGTTTAAATGCTCCCCCCACCCACCTTATGGAGTTTAGACGGTCAGCCACCGGCAGATAGATCTAAGTTCTGTAAGCCTGGACATCCATCGTGGAACATCTGGCATGCGCATGCGACTTGCCAAACATTCATCCGAATTCTGCAAGTAGCTTGTGGAATTAGACTGATGTACAGCGGTCTGGGTGGGCCTCATTTAGAAAAACAATTTGAGGCAAATCGCCACAAATCACGTGATTTAATGTCTGTTTAATGTTAACTGTATTTTTTTTTACACACTACACAGACACACGCATGGTTAGAATCCTTAGCCATGCTGCCGCTGATATTATTACAAGGCTCATCAATCCTGATCCTTGTATTTCTTTCAGTACAGCATGGCTAAGGATTTCAGCCATGCAGCACTTAGAATTTTTTATAAGTGCCGCGATTTGCCGCGATTTGTTAAAGGGCTAATTGCGGTGGTTTTTGATTAGCACTTTTAAAATCAATGCAACTCGTGTGATTTCATTTAAATCGCGGCTAAGTCGTTTCTTGTTGAATACGGGGATTTGTGTAAAAAAAAAATCGCGACAATATCGCCGCGATGTTATGTGATTTAAAATCGCATGCAAAAAATCGCCTTTTGTAAATGAGGCCCTGGATCCAGTCCATAGTTTACAAGGTATAGAACATCAGGCTAAGTTTATAGCTTGCACGTTAACAGTTTTCCATAAAATATTTAATATTACATTTTGCAGTAAGCAAATTCTTTTAGAATAGTTAATATACAGTAATATAATATCCTGAATACATTTCTGATCCTTGGAATTGTAATAAGCCAAGTTTTCATGATAGGGAGAGAAAGAGAGAGAGGAGAGAGGGAGAGAGAGAGGAGAGAGGGTGAGAGAAAGAGAGAGAGTGAGAAAGAGAGAGAGAGAGAGAGAGAGAGAGAGAAGAAGAGAGAAGGGGGATAGAAAGAGAGTGAGAGGAGAGATAAAAAAAAGAAAGAGAGAGAGAACAGAGAGGAAGAGACAGATGGGATAAATAGATACTGTAGAATCTACAGTGTAGATAGATAGATAATATCCTGAATAAATCTCTGATCCTTGAAATTGGAAAAAGCCAAGTTTTCATGAGAGAGAGAGAGAAGAGAGAGAGAGAGAGAAAAGAGAGAGGGAAAAAGAGGAGAGGAGAGAGAGAGAGAGCGAGGAGAGAGAAAGAGAGAGAGTGAGAGGAGAGAACAGAGAGGGAGAGACAGATGGGATAAATAGATGCTGTAGAATCTACAGTGTAGATAGAGAGATAAATAGATAGACTTTTTTATGTGCAAATATATTTTTATTATTAAAATAAAAATATAAATAATTAGCTTTTTTTTCACCTAATGTAGATTTAAAACAAGTAAACTGACGCCAGATTACTTCCATTCCTATGTGTTTGCATAACGCTGGGGCTACAGAGACACCTTGTTTTATTGATAACATGTTTTATTTCTTCCTTTTATATTATACATGGTTTTCAATTTCAAAAGAGGATTAAAACAGCATTTTGGTCTGCCTCAGTGACTTAAATGGTTCCAGCGCTGTCATGCTGGATCAGACACAGCTGATTACATCTCAGAGATTCACCACTTTCTGGAAAAGGGAACGTCTTTAGACAGACAAGATTTCTAATGGAAGCAGAAGCCAGGAGAAATCATAGGTCAAGTGTAAATGAAAACTCCTCCTAAGGTTTAGAGAAAAAAAAGCAAAGAATCTAGAAATGGTACTAAAGTACTGTACTGTCACTGCATCTGTAAATGTGACTGTTGTTGTAGTCTGCAGACATTACAGGGAACCTTGCAGCTTATGTACACTTGGGGCAGCTATTGTGGTATCCTAACCAATATTCCTGTGATCATAATACACTAGGAACTAGTACCACAGCAGAGAGACAAAGTCAACTTATTTGAAATTACAAAATGGTTTCAGCAACAGAATAGTATATACCTGTGATTGACAGTCTGATTCACTAAAAGGGTTGTGTGTTATATTACCTCCAACAGGGCCAAATAATACCCTTCATTTCAGAAATATATGTCATAAAAGAATTATCTTCACATATCACTCAAATCACCAACTCACAAGGCCATAACTAAGGGTGTGCAATAGCAGGCAGCCGCAGTAAGTTACTATTTAAGGTTAAATTGCCTTGGAATTCAGCGTTAGGGGGCGCCATTTTTCCTTTTTGCCCTTGACGCTAAAATTTCTAGTTACAGCTCTGCTCACAACAATCCATCAGACTGCTCACAATGGGGCGAATCCCAATTTAAGAACACACTGCCCTAGTATCTCATTGCAGTGGAAGCAAAATGATGCAAGAGTGATTCTATATTCCATGCCCGCGATGGTAGCACACTCCCCTCAAACGTACGGTACTTTCGTACCATGGACCCTACCTTAACTGTGCACGCACCCAGCCCCACATAAAATGAGGCTGGCGCATAATGAAGGATCGTACGGAAGGATGAGCCCTTACTGTGTGATTTAAATACCTACCCCTGCCAACTATGTGTGCAAGCAGCACTCATGATGGGTTGTCATACCCCGCTGTCATGAAGGCTTACACAGCATAATCCAGAATCATTCGTAGAGCATTCTGATGCATAAACACAAAAAATGGGTGGGCTGCTGTCACGTACTGGGGCCACTTCCCATAGGTACGTAGATATGGTGGAGTCATGTCCATGGGGGATAGGCAATCCAGACAGGAAATAGGAACTCTTTAGTTATTGCTTTCCCCACCCTTCCACCTTGGGTTGCTAGAAGTTATGTGTAAGTTCATACTGTAATTTGTGTAAGAGAAAAAGCAGTTATCCTCATTGGCTCTTATAGTTGGCACAGGTTGTGGCATGCATAGTAGGTCATTTATGCATCCTACGTACCAGTTCGGTACTTTAAGTAGAGAGAGGCGGCATAATGCCACATCGGGAAGTGCTTAGGAAGAAGTGGGAGGGGGGAGGGACTTAGATTAGACAGGGAGGTCGGGGGGGGGGAAGCGGGGCGGGGCAATGGGGGCATAAGTTTAGTGTGTTTCCTAGAGGCAATGGGGCAGATCCAGAACAACGTTTTCCGGCGTATTTACGCCTGGCGGAGACGTAAAAATGCTTTTTCGTATGTACTGAGCATGCGTGCGCCAGATGTTACGCAGCGTAACGCAACGTAACTCTGAGCGTAATGGCCTTTACCGTAATAGTAGCGTAAAAACATTTGGGTGGGCATGCCTATATTACGATAGCTGTAAGTACAATGCAATTACACAATGTAGGCAGGGGATTGCATTTAAATCATACAGTATGGGTGTGCTTAGCGGTGTAACTACATGCAGCCTATACGGACGTGTGCGGACGTGAGCGGTTACGCTGCCAAAAGTTAAGGTAGGGTTTGGAAAGCGTAAAGCGGCCAAAGTACCTACATGCAAGAGGAGTGCCTAGGGGAGAGTATAGAAGGTACGCTCGCATCAATTATTTGTCTGTCTGGATTACTCGGGGTGACATTGCGGAGGCAGAACCTCACACACGGAAAGTGCATAGATTGGGTTAAATGTATAACAAGTGAAACAGAAATGAGCTCTCTATCCAGTGCTCATAAACTGCAGCTGCAACAACTAAAACATGTGTTCCACAAAACACCTCAAAGAATCATTGTAAAATGTATGAAGTCACAAACAGCGCTGTTGGTAGTATTCCTAGATGGCTGGAAAACGTCACAAAAACCAGTCCAGGATTCAGGGGATGTCTGTATTCCCAAAAGTGTCCCTCACAGTAGTTAGCCCAAAATGTTCCTCCTATAAGCTTCCCCAACACGGACCATGTGAAACAACAAAACAAGAGACCGTTAAGTTTGGAGTTTTAATAAATATAACAATAAAGGAACAACATGCTGGAGACAATAAAACAAGTACCATAAAAACAATAAAATAACAGAGGAGTGGACCACGAGGCAACTCGTACCTAGCAGTGATGGAATAAGGCAGAGATGGATGACAGGATCCCAAAAAGACGCCGCTGCCAGATCCTCCCCACAGACGCATTTCAGCCGGGTATCTCCGGCCTTTCTCAAGGTGAAGTGGTACTGAATGGGAGTGAGGGATTTAAATCCCCCTCCCTCTCTTCTTATTGGGTAACAGATTTAAAGGGAAACTTAACTTCGTATCAATAGATAGTTAACCCATTAAACACACATGTATAAACATTATTAACAAAGTTACACATTGAACGCACATGTATAAACATGACTCACAAAGTTACACATTCAACGCACATGTATAAACATTATTAACAAAGTTACACATTCAACGCACATGTATAAACATGACTCACAAAGTTACACATTGAACGCACATGTATAAACATGACTCACAAAGTTACACATTGAACGCACATGTATAAACATGACTCACAAAGTTACACATTGAACGCACATGTATAAACATGACTCACAAAGTTACACATTGAACGCACATGTATAAACATGACTCACAAAGTTACACATTGAACGCACATGTATAAACATGATTCACAAAGTTACACATTGAACGCACATGTATAAACATGATTCACAAAGTTACACATTGATCTTAGAGCAATGTGCTGAGGAAACAACTAGAATAGAAACAGTGAATATAAAACAAACTAAGATATACAAAAAACATCATGATAAAAAAACATTGCATTTTCTTACAATACATATGGTAGTAGAACACTATACATAGATATCCTATAAATTGACATGCTAACATATTTAACGGGACCTTTCCTCCTTTGGATCAAATTCCAATATAATGCAATCCTATACAGATATAATTATCAAAAATCAGATCAGAAACATGATTTATAGAATTAAATATGATTCAAAAAGCACCCGTTTAAACGACTTAAAGAAGAATAATTCAAACATGTAATGGTATAAATAGTGTAGAAACAATTTTTCCTGTACAATACTATAAAATCAATATAGAAATAGTATACTCTCTTCAAGATGGTAAATTATATTACAAACTGATGCAGATTATATACACACCTTCTACTAAACACTTATTTAGATGCAATTAACGTGAATATGATCATCATTTGCAGATTCTTAATATAGATTAATGACAAAGCAAAGTGAATAGAATCATCATATGCAGATTTTTTATATAAATTAATTAAACAGAAATAAAGTGGAATGAATGAGAAAAAATTTTATAATTATAAAGTGTCAATAGAAATTAATAATACAAGAAAATGAATTCAAAATCCATTTAACTCAAAATCAATATTCAAACCAAAAGGTTGTAATGTGTGTAATTTGAAAATCCACCTCATTTCTGTGGTGGCGAATGTTTTATGTATATCTCTATTTTTCCAGTGGTGTTGGAGATTTTATCAATACCCCAAAAACCCACAAGGTGAGAAGAAGAACAATTATGAAATTTTTTAAAATGTGAGGAAACAGAATGGGATTCAACTCCATTTTTTATGTTCTTCATATGTTCGGATTACCGTATTTTTAAAGGACGAGAAGTGCGGCCTACATAAAACAAGTTACAAGTGCATTGTAATAAATAAATTACATTAACGGAATTACATGTTATAAAGTGTCTAATAGAGTGTGGCTGATTAACGCAGAAATCTACAAACTTAGACTGACTCATTTTTTACAGTTTTACAACCCATGCACATACCACATCAGTAAAAGCCAACATTACGAGTAGACACCCCTTTTTTTTGGTTCTGGTAAAGAACTTTTAACCAAGATGTTTTTGATGTTTTCTGCCTTACGGTAAATAAATGTTGGTTTTGCCGGTAGTAGTGTACCGATAACTGCATCTTTTTTTTAAACATTCCCATGCTTTTTGAAAATATGCTCTATCTTTTTATGATTCACATTATATTTAGTGCAAAAAGACCATTTCTTTAGCTTAGGTTTTTGTTTCTTAGTACCGTTAAGGATGTTAGTCCTTTCTATTTTTTCCACCTCCATTAAAGCGTTATCAAGTGATTGATAGTCATAATTCTTTTGGACAAAGTTCTCTTTCATCTCTTTTAACTGTGTCCTAAGAGTTTCTTGTTCACTACAATATCTTTTGACTCTCTGAACTGTCCCACTGGAACACTCTTTAGCCATAAATGGTGGTGTAGGCTTGAATAATCTATAAAAGAATTGGAGTCTGTACTCTTTTTATATGTACAAGTGTGTATACAGTTGTCTTTGATATATAGAGTCAAGTCTAAAAAATTAATAGTACTCTATTGACTATTTTCAAATGTCAATTGGATGTTACAGTCATTACAATTTAAGTGATTAAAAAAGGTTTTTAAGCTATCCAAATCACCCTTCCAAAAAGAAAATGATATTGTCTATATACCTATACCATGAGGAGAGGTTCGCCACCCAGCTATGACCCTACCAAACCTGTGTAGCTTCCCAAGCGGCCATACACAGGTCAGCATAGCTGGGCGCAAACCTCGTCCCCATGGCAGTTCCGACACATTGGATATAGTACCTAAACTCAAAATAAAAATAATTATTCTTAATAATAAAATGTATTCCCTCTATTAAGAATTGTATTAGATTATCATCCAAATTTGAGTTCAATAAAAAGGAATTGACAGCATTTTTTAAAGGAATTTAAATTTCATAATTGTTCTACTTCTCACCTTGTGGGTTTTTGGGGTATTGATAAAGTCTCCAACACTTGGAAAAATAGAGATATACATAAAACACTCGCCACCACAGAAATTAGGTGGATTTTCAGATTACACACATTACAACCTTTTGGTTTGAATATTGATTTTGAGTTAGAATGGTTTTTGAATACATTTTCTTGTATTATTAATTTCTATTGACATTTTATAATTATAAATTTTTTTCTGATTCCACTTTATTTCTGTTTTATTAATTTATATAAAAAATCTGCATATGATGATTCTATTCACTTTGCCTTGTCATTAATCTATATTAAGAACCTGCAAATGATGATCATATTCACTTTAATTGCATCTAAATAAGTGTTTAGTAGAAGGCGTGTATGTAATCTGCATCAGTTTGTAATATAATTTACCATCTTGAAGAGAGTATACTATTTCTATATTGATTTTATAGTATTGTACAGGAAAAATCAAGTGTTTCTACACTATTTATACCATTACGTTTGAATTATTCTTCTTTAAGTCGTTTAAACGGGCGCTTTTTGAATCATGTTTAATTCTATAAATCATGTTTCTGATCTAATTTTTAATAATTATGGACCGTATTCAGAATTAAGAACGTCTGGTAATTTACGCACGCAAAATGCGTAAGTGGAGTGATTTCTATTCAGGGCGCATGTGCAGACCATGGAGATACGAAGCGTAATTGGAAAGACGCGTAAGTAATTTCCGTACGTCAAAAAATGCATACGAACATAAAAGATCAGACAGATTATTAATAAGTAGGCGTCAATCGGAATGTAAATAGCAAAAAATAGGCGTGGTAATGCAGTAGACGGGCGGTTGTATTTGCGAACGTTTAACATACGCACGCTAATGATAAGGTTGCTTTCACAACACGGAAGTGTTCCGAAATGTATTCATTTTGCAAAACATACTTATTTTGTATTAACGTACGGATCTATTACTAACGCACAGAAAATCTTCTTATATCTGAATCCGGTCCTATATCTGTATTGGAAATTGATCCAAAGGAGGAGAGCATGTAAATTTATAGGATATCTATGTATAGTGTTCTACTACCATATGTATTGTAAGAAAATGCAATGTTTTTTATCATGATGTATTTTTGTATATCTTAGTTTGTTTTATATTCACTGTTCTATTTCTAGTTGTTTGCTCAGCACATTGCTCTAAGATCAATGTGTAACTTTGTGAATCATATTTATACATGTGCATTCAATGTGTAACTTTAATAATTATGTTTATACATGTGCGTTTAATAGGTTAACTATCTATCGGCACGAAGTTAAGTTTCCCTTTAAATCTGTTACCCAATAAGAAGAGAGGGAGGGGGATTTAAATCCCTCACTCCCATTCAGTACCACTTCACCTTGAGAAAGGTCAGAGATACCCGGCTGAAACATGTTGGTGGGGAGAATCGTGTGTCCACGTGCAGCTATACCTGGTCTTAGTCTGGTAGTGGCATCTTTTTGGGATCCCGTCATCCGTCTCTGCTTTATTCCATCACTGCTAGGTACGAGTTGCCTCGTGGTCCACTCCTCCGTTTTGTTATTTTATTGTTTTTATGGTACTTGTTTTATTGTCTCCAACATGTTGTTCCTTTATAGTTATATTTATTAAAACTCCAAACCTAACGGTCTTTTGTTTTGTTGTTTCACATGGTCTGTGTTGGGGAAGCCTATAGGAGGAACGTTTTGGGTTAACTACTGTGAGGGACACTTTTGGGAATACAGGCATCCCCTGAATCCAGGACTGGTTTTTGTGATGTTTTCCAGCCATCTATGAATACTACCAACAGCGCTGTTTGTGACTTTATACATTTTACATTGAGTTAAATGTATATTTATAAAAGTAGAACAAGAAAAGAATAAAGAATGCGCTGAGGGTCAATGTAACACACCAGAAAATTAAAATAAAAAACATTTTATTCTAAACTATAAATATACAAGTAAAATTAACCACAAGGGGTACAGATATCTTACACCATTAATTCAAAACTTGTAGCTAATGTTGCTTTAATGCTCCAGAGCTAATTGAAAAATGGTAGATGATCCTTCAGAATGGGAAGGGATATGTGCACATAAACAGGATGAATATAGGCTCAAGAAAAAGATGGTAAATATTATTCAGAGTGTCCAGTATATTCAATTGGTACTCCTGGATATATGGGCAAGTGGATGATAATAGAAAGTTCCTTTTAGGATTCTGAGCTGCCTAGCAGCTACAATCAAACACTTATCTAAAGCCCTTGACAGGTGCCAGTTATAAATTCATAGAAAGTTCAGACTTAAATAGCGTTGCTGCAATATGCAATAATATGCAAAAACCCACAGTGTCTCACCCTGCTGTGGCGTGACCTCACAAATCCAGGGAAGTTTGATAGAATTCTTCCAATGCTGCTAATAGCTTCTATTTGCCTTGTGAGGAACGCTGGATGAATAGGTAATAGGAGGGCAGTGTGTGGACGGAGGAGCAGAGGACTAGATGTCAAAGGCTGAACCCACTGTACGCTGCAGCGGCTTGCGGCTCTCATGCGCGGCTGTCTCAGATTAAAGAGTTCTCAGTCCTCGGTTCTCAATGCATGTACTCGTCTGGTATTAAGATGAATAAATTATTGTGGCGTGGTAATACAGATTAAAATTCAATATTGTAGAGTTCTTTGACGCGTTTCTTCACCAGGAATGGTGATTTCATTATAAAAGTAGTAAATATGGTGTTTGAACCAAGACTTTGGCACACCTAGAAAGCTTTGTGTCTCTGTAAGACATGCAGGACTTTCACTATACAAACAATTTTAGCATTATGCATTTTCAGAAAACATATGTATATGTGATGATGACTTTTATGGAATCCAGACATACACCATTGTACATGGAGTAACATTTCAATGTTAGATGAAGCATGTTTACAAAGCTTAATGTATTCAATTTAAAAATACACAAAACACCACTTTTAAGTGCAAAGACTTTTACCTGCCATTTCCAGAGTTGCTATTGATGTGGGGGGTGTGGGTCCCTGTTTAGAATGGCCCTATTTTGAAAGGGCCGTTTCCTACCAGCCAGTTTCGAACTAGCTGAGATTTCGATTGCATATGCCTCGATGAGGCATAGCAATCGATCCACGGAGCACCAAGCTTTCGGTGCTCCGAAAAGTAAGTAAGAAAAGTCCCCCACTCCTTTCCCTAATTATAACCCTAACCCTCCCCTCTAATTACCCTAACCCTAGCCCTCCTTTCCCCGCAGCCTGACCCTAACCCTCTTTTCCTGGCAGCCTGAATCTAACCCATCATCTCCCGCAACCTGACCCTAATTCTCCCTTTGTTGCAGCCTGACACTAACCCTCCATCTCCCGCAGCCTGACCCTAACCCTCCCTCCCCTGAAGCCTGACCCTAACTTTCTCTTCCTGGCAGCCTGACCCTAACCCACCATCTCCCGCAGCCTGACCCTAATTCTCCCTTCATTGCAGCCTGACCCTAACCCTCCCTACTCTGCACCCTGGAGAGGTTACTCACCTTTCCTGCGGTACGGCTGTAGCGGCGTGGCGGGAGGATATTGGCGGCATTTGTGAATGAGAATTGGTGAGTATGCCAATCGGCACATTCACCCATTCTGGAAATTTTTTTTGAAACTGCACAGTATTCGAAAGAGGGACATCCGAAAAGGAACTTTCAGATATCCCTATTTCGGAAAGCAAAGTTTCTGACCGGAGACTGCAACCGAATGTGGGGAAGAACATGCATTTTTTATATTGTTCTTGTATGGGAGGGTGGGAATAGTGCCATATACTGACTGTAAGACACTACTGTACGGCATTATTCTATCAATGCACTATAGGATTGAGTATGTAGAGCTTGAGCTTGGGTATGTATATATGTATATATATTTTCTAATTATTCACAGGAATAATAAGGAACAGCGCCCTTTTATAATCCTGTTTTTCCACGGGTACACGCCAATAAAGCATACCCTCCTACATTTTTTTATGATAAATCAGTACACCTAAGGGGTGTGCCTGTGAAGGGGTGTGGTTTGTCCCATGAAGGGGTGTGGCTTTAATCTACTCTAATTTGCATGTATGATAAGGTGTAAAAACTTATTTTACACCTTATTATATGAGCTAAGAACTCACAGGAGAGGGTCTTGTCACTATAGCAAAGCTGTATGAGTCTGTCCCCGCTGCTCTGGTATAGTGATCAGATGCTGCAAGACTGGAAGGTGAGTATAGGGAGGAGGGAATTGCTGGGTCAGAACCCGGTACAGGAGCTCTTTTAGCCTGTACAGACCATAGAAATATAGTACTGTACCTGCTAAATAGGTACATGGGTTTGATGTAATGCATTAAAAAACCTTGATATCAAGTTATTGTTTACTAAGGGGATAATATTAAAATAATAAAGGTGAACTGGCAATTGACCTGACAGAAAATGAGACCGGCAACAAATTGGTAATTAAATATTTTTTACTTTTACTGTAAATATTAATAACTCTTTTCTTTTTCTTCTCTTATCATGTAATGAATATTATTTAATTCAACCAGAATCATGGATAAGTCTTTTACAATGAATTCAAGTTTACAGAGAAAAAAAAATTTCTTTCTCTTAAAGTTTCTAAGAAAACTAAAGGAAAAAAACAATGAAATATTGCGATCTATAGTAAATAATGATACAATTTTATCACAATAAACTAAACCTCCAACTCCATCAATATGTATATGTATTGTAACAGATGATCAAGATAACAGCTTCCCTCATCCTCTATTTACATTACACATGTAGATTATTAAAAACATAACAACAAGGACACAGCAAACAGTTTATCCTATCTGCATGAGGAGAAGTAACGAATTTGATATGAGTTTTAATTTTACTTTGAATGCCTTATAAACTTTACCCTCTCCTAACCTAACTTCTAAATGTTCCTAAAACAATGAAACATCCCAAAGATTAGACCATAAACAAAGCAGTCAGTAAGTTTTCTTCTTAATGTTTTCTGCACCGAGGCCTATAATTAAGTTGCAGGATCTGGTGCTTTGAACTCTGCTCTGCAATCTCAGGTCTGTAGTCTGCAATTGTACTTTCCACTTAACACAAGAGTTGATGATACTTTGTCCCCGGCGACCTGCTGTCTGCACTTTGGGGTAGATCCAGAACTACGTTTGCCGTATGTTTATTCACGGAGCGTATTTTCGTGCGCGTAAATTCGTTACACTCCACTCGGCACACCCCTTGCACGGACGTATTTTGTCAAGATACGCTTTCCAAACCCTACCTTAACTTTTTCCAACGTAACCGCAGTCATACGCACACGTACGTATGGGCTGAACGAATTTACGCAGCTAAGCACGCCCATACTGTACACTTTAAATACAACCCCCCGCCTACTTCACGTAATTCACACGTAATTTGAAGTAACGTAAAATTGGCACGCCCACACGTAAGTATTTACGTGACACATACGTGAATGGCCCATACGTTCACAATTACGCTACGTTAATGTGCGTATTTTCTATGGTGCGCATGCGCAGTGCGTACAAAACAGCGATTTTACGTCTCTGCCACGCGTAAATTCGTTCCGAGGCGTAGTTCTGGATCAGGCCCTTTATTCTTTATCAGCTGCTTGTTGTCCACATTTATCCCCTTTAACACAATGGCGTTATCTGCTCTTGTCACTTTAAAGGTTCTTTACATCAGTATTGGTCACTTTAATAGCGCAGCTGTACGTAAGCACGGGTCACTTTATCCTCGGCTTAATATCAAAGTCTATCACTTTAACAGTGGCTTCATCTGCACTTGTCACTTTAAAGCAACTTTATTTCACATTTGTTACTACCACACGCCTTGTAGCCATTCATTCCTCTTTTAACAAGCTTTACTACCAGAACTCTCACACCTGAATTTCCTTGGCTCAGCTCTCCGTCTGCTTATCGCCCCAGCTCCCTCCGACTGCTGCTCAGCTCCTGCTCCTCCAATATGTCAGCTTTCCACCTGTTCACTGCCTCAGCTCCCTTCGACTGCCATTTTAGACCACCTCCTAATATTCACTCTCTCCGATCGTCTGCCGATAACTTCTCCAGATCACCCCCTTTCACTTTCTCCACTGCTCTCCGCTACCTTTCTCCGTCCCCACAACTCTCATTAGCCATATCTCTCTCTCTCACTAGCTCCTTTAGCCACCGTGACCTTCCTCTTCTCCCCTCAGCTACTAACTAACCATTAACCGCCTTAACCATCACTCTCTGCCTCTCCTCGCGCATGGGAAATTACCAGGTTCTCTTGCGCTGTGGCTCGCCTCCCCTGGCTCCCTCGCGCTGCGGCTCGCATCCCTTTCAGCTGGTGGTCACCCGCACCATCTAAAAATGTCTCCCTCGCGCTCGCAATGCAGTGAGCACACGAGCCCCCACACTGGGGTATCACATATACATTGACCCACAACTCACATCAGACCCACTGTCAGCATTACTGTAAGCACTACCTACCACTTTATGCTCAGGTTAGACATGAAGGGCCGTATTAAGAGAACCGTTTTTTCGGCCAGTTCCGTGCGTATTTTTAGGTGCATTTCACCTGCGCATGCCTAGTGACTAATTTTCCATAGTTAACGTAGACTATACGCGCATTAGTGCCTCACGGACGGACTTGGGTATCGCACTCGGATACGTACGTTCGGATATGCAACGGGTTTGGCCTGCACCGGTTGTGCGTATAATTGGTACCGTTAGGGAAACGGTTCTTTGAACACGGCCTAAAGTGTACAAGTACTTCTACATGTAGTAATGTATGAGGAAAACCTCTTAGCACCCTACTGGTCAGAAGAAAGAAATATAGCAGTTATATGGAAGAGATACAAGGATGTTTTTCAGGTGCACATCAATATTTCGGCATCATATGAAATCGCTATTGACTTCTCATTGTTGCTCACTGCGCAGATTTGCTCAGTAGTTCCTAGATGATAAATTATGTCCTGCCTCAAAGATTTCTGTGAAATCAAAGCCATACTCTATTATAATTGGTGACAGGCAACAGAGAGACGCTTTATCTCATGTATTTCCATTTAGCAGCAATTGAATTGCAAAGTACTTTTAGCCTTGATTAAAATGCGCTGTAATATTGATTGATAACATGCAAAAGGTAACAAACAACAAGGACAAAAAATGAGTTTAATGAAGTGAATACAGCTATTGTGTCACAAATTGCACCTTCGTATAACTTAAAAATAATTATGTATAAAAAATAAAGTAATATAATGCAGATGCTTAGTGTCATCTTTTCCATCTATACAGAGATGGTTCAGGTTATTAGCCCTGATCCTGATTTTTCTCCAAGTGTAAAGTTCCGTTGGGGGGTGCACATTATTTCCGTATGTCTTATCTGGATGTAAGTCTTTTGAAAAAGGCCCATTCCCTCCCACCCAGTTCTGAACTGTAACACTCCCTTTCCATTAGCCTAACCTTAACCCTTCCCCACCGGTTGCAGTTCCTGGCTAGGCTATAGAGGAGGGAGGGTTAGGGTCAGGCTAGGGAGAAGGGAGGGTTAGGGTCAGGCTGCGAGGAAGGGAGGGTTAGGGATAAGGTAATGGAAGGGGAGGATTAGGGTCAGAATTAGGGGAAGAGTTGGGGTTAGTTTTTAGGCTTAGCTATCGGAGCACAGTGTTCGATGTTCCGGGGATCGATTGCTATGAGTCATCGAGGCATAAGCAATCGATATTCCAGCCAGTTCAAAACTGACTGGGAGAGAACGGCCCTATCAAAAGAGGGCCTTTCTTAGCGGGGAACCACATTCCTTTCACCCAGCCTGACCCTAACACTCCCCTTCCTGCAGCCTAACCCTAAAACTCCTCTCCTTATAGTCCAACTCTAAGACTCTCCTCCCCATAGCCTAACCCTAAGATTTCTGTTCTCATAGCCTAACCCTAAGACTCCCTTCCCAACAGGCTAAATCTAAGCTTCCCCTTCTATTATCCTAATCCTCCCTTCCCCAGAGTCTAACTCTAAAAGTCCCCAGAGAGTGTCTTTCACCTCTCTGGCGGCTTGCAAAAAATGAATGGGTAAGTATGCCGATCAGGAAGTTTAATGAAGTTTGCATCTTCTTTAACGTTGGTTCAGCTTCTGCTTTGGATTAGCTTGTATGATCATTAAAAAGCCAGACTTTTCTGTTCCACAAAACATTTTTTTTTTAAAATAGCTTCACTGTTTACTGTTCATGTCTTCATAATATACTTGCAGTTCATAATTTTCTTCGTCACAATGAAAAAGAGGTTAGCTTGTATTTGTCAGAATGCTTGCAGAGCTTGGTCAGGTGGAAATTAATGCTAACACTGTTAGGTTTTCTTTATTTATTTTTATTACTTTTGTTTAATGACAATGGGGTAGATCCAGAACTCCGTTTGTAATCCGTTTCCTAGCGTAGCATATTTACTAAGCACTCCCTTCTAAGCACTTACCTTCTAAGCACTCCTCTAGGCACTCCCCTTGCATGTACGTACTTTGGCTGCTTTACTTTTTCCAAACCCTACCTTAACTTTTGGCAGACTGTAACCGCTCACGTCCGCACACGTACGTATAGCCTGCGTGTAGTTACACCGCTAAGCACACCCACACTGTACGAATTAAATGCAATCCCCCGCCTACATTGCGTAATTGCATCGTACTTACAGCTATCGTAATATAGGCACGCCCCCTCGAACTTTTTTACGCTACTGTTACGTGAAAGGCCCTTACATGCTTATCCGCTCCTACTTAAAGCTTTCTCAGCTGTGAATCAGGTCAATTAGTAGGTTGGTTTTTAAACAATAATTATACTTTTATGGAAAATAATACCATTGGTAAAGTTCAAACATCTGTTTGTACAAAACCTAGTAAAGGATTATTTTTAAGCATGATGGGAATTTAACAAATATGAATACATTCTGCTTCAAAGTACTACTGAATAGTTCAATAAATGGTAAATAAGGACCGGATTCTGACTTCTGAAACTACTGCGACTAAGTGATACATACCACCCCAATGTCATTTTTTCAACCAAGACAGAATTCTGGATCCAGAGAAGCCAGATCAGTCTTGGAAAAGCTGCTTTCCAAAAGGAGGGTTTTCAGATCCTAATGATCGGGGCCAGAGATTTACGATGGACCTTTTTCTGTGCTGACATTAGTAGAAGCAGGGTACACATTTGCACATTGGGCTGGATCCAGACTTAAGTAAGTGCTTGAAATTAGTTACTCCTGGGCTAAACCATGGTGATTGCGGGGAAGTCATATTTCATCTGTTGCAAACAGTATTAGAGCTGAAAGGTGATGTTTTCTATCCCAAGTCTAAATAACAGTGTGATAGTAAAGCTGGTCAGTATGTGTGTGCAGTAAGCAATTCAAAGGGGAAGTCAATAAACTTGACTCCCCCTGCAATCAACATGGTTTAGCCCAGGAGTAACTAATTTCAAGAACTTACTTAAGTCTAGATCCAGCCCAATGTGTGTACCAGTTTTTAGCTAATCTTTTTTCACGTACTTTCAATATGCAGAAGTTTAATGATCACTTTAATAAAAAATATTCTCAACAATTGTATTGAAGCCTATGCATGTTGTGCTTGTTAATACTAGGTATTGTGTTATCTGTGCAGGGTATAGCATATAAATCATCTCTACGGATGCAGTAAATTGTCGGAGTGATTGATGACAATGATGTCTCATACTTCATATTATGCTGTTCTACTCCACAGAAAACACAGTAAATGCCAACCAAGTCATTATGAATATGCCGGTGTCTCAATAAAGTATTATTTACTCTAGACATTAACTTGGGGAAATTAAATGGGGCAAGACACAAGAATTAGCGGCCATAACTGTCATTATTAATGTTTTCCAGAGCTACCGACATAAATAATGTGACTGATCAAATCTCTATTACAGCAAGGAACTGCAGAGTATTGCAATAAAAATGGGCATTATGGGCCGTATTCAGACTTCCCTTTTCACGGCGACTCACGTGCGTATTTTTAGGTACGTTTCAACTGTGCATGCATAGTAACTTTTTGTACGTAGTTGACGTAGACTATATGCGCGGAAGTGCCTTACGGATGAACGTATGATACGCATGTGGGTACATACGTCCGGATATGTGACACAAATATACGCACGGGAGAATCAAAGTAAAAATGGGCGGGGAGAGGCATTTAAATGAAGGAAAGTGGGCGTGGTTATCATGATACACATGTACGGAGGACACAGACGCACGGGACTGCACACGGAAAGATAGAGGTGGTCTATGGTGGTGTAACTCCCCTCTGTCTCGCGTAATTTCAGACCCCCACGTGCACGGAAAGCACACGGGGGTCTGGATCCGGTCCCTGGTTATGAATGGAGATCCTTCTCCAGCATAGTCAAGATCTTCAGGATTTCTCTCTTCTGCTCATCTGACATCGCTGGCTAAGCAACCTACAACTACTCGCTGTGATATTTGCTAGGGACCAGCAAGTGCTATCTTCAGCAGTGGAATCACCATCCTGAGATAGTGATGCTTTTGGAAACCCTGCTGGATTTGGTGAAGCTGAGCCTAACACTATAGAAATCAGTGATTCCTCGAGGTCTGTGGCTTCACTAAATACCAGGATGAAAAAAGAGAGCAGTATTACTAAAAAACAGCTTTGTATTGTTGCCATCTCCTTTCTATATTGCCCCTTCATCTATTAATTAATGCAAGGCTCGTAGACATTATTTTTATTTTTCTACAAATTTTTCAGTCAGAAACCACTTTTTTAGCTTATGCTATGCACATACATTCCAAAAAACATTGATTGAAGATACTGGCCTGGATTCACACTACCGGATGTATTGCATATACGTCCGTATTTGACCGCTTAATTTTTTACGTAATATACGTATCTTTTTGTTACGTAGATTGCGGTAGTGTGAATCCAGGCCACTCTATACAGATTGACCGACAGACAATTCTTTTTATTTAATACAGAAACTTCAAACACAACAATCTAAGACAGGCATAGGCAACCTGCAGCACTCTAGGAGCCAGATTTACTAAGCTGTATGTTTGGAAAAGTGGAGATGTTGTCCACAGCAACCTATCAGATTGTAGCTGACATATTCTAGTATGTAATAGGAAAGTGGGAGCTAGAAGATGATTGGTTGCTATGGGCAACATCTCCACTTCTCCTTTCTTGCTGCTTAGTAAATCTATCCAGCTGTTTTGAAATTCGAGTCCCATCATTCTTTGCCAGGTATAAGCTATATGTATGGAGCTTGCTGGGAGTTGTATAACAGGGCTCAGAAAAACCTTTCTCGGTCTCGGCAATGATGCTGATTTCTCGACATGGTAGGGAAGCTAGATTGCAGCTCATTAGTAATTTATTTAAGGTTGTTTTATTTACCAGTTAGCAGCTGCTGGCACACTCTTTATGTAGGACAATAAATGGGTGACCCTATAGTCTGAACTCTGCAGGAAGCTAATTGGTGTAAACAAAGTTTTATGCAATTTCCCACCATGTACTGCTGAATCTTCCCTGCTTTTGGAAAAGGTATAAATGAGCATCACTGTATGTACAATACCTGAAGTGCCAAAAATTGCCTATACCTGATCTAAGATGTCACCCCTTTAAGAAATATTATTTATGCAAACAGTTTCCTTGGTTTTATGTTGAAAAGTAGCTAATTTAATTGTTTTGAAATATTTCATTAAAAAATAAGCACAACTGTTTCATCATCCATGTTTTGATTTTTTTTTTATGGATTTTAAATGTAAAGAATACAGAAAACATAAAAAGCCAGATTTACTAAGCTGCAGTTTTGGGAAAGTGGAGATGTTACCTATAGCAGCCAATCGCGGTCTAGCTTTCACTTTCCTATTACATACTTGAGAATATCAGCTAGAATGTAATTGGTTGCTATGAGCAACATCTCCACTTTTCCAAACCCGCAGCTTAGTAAATCTGGCCCAAAGAATGTAGAATCAGAACCATAGTGCTGTGGCTAATATCAGTGTAGACCTGGGGTTGTCAACTTTTTAATACCTGCCGCCTATTTTTTTTATCTTTGTTGATGATAAGATTTCCTTACCGCCGACCGGTGCCTCAGTAACTACATTTTGAAAAAAAATATGTACTTAAATTTATCTTTGTTTTTATACTATAAGTATGTTTATACATATACAATACAGCACCTACTAGTGTAGTGCTTAAATTAAACTGAAAGTTAAATGTGAAAACAATACATTTTATTGAAATTACCTTTAATTAATGAGATCCTTGAGACTTGATGCTGTGAGACTAAATATTTCTTATTTGTTCTCGCTCTATCCTACGTCTTCTTTCTGAATGGCTCTAACATGACTTGTCATGTTAGCATCACACAGTTGTTGCCATAGCAACACATACACCACTGAACGCAGTAATCTCTGTGACCCTCCCTTGTCTTAAATTACATCATCAGCCACCACCAGTCGTGACTGTTATCAGGAA
>WWET01000018.1:138751-184016 GCA_011038615.1 Limnodynastes dumerilii
TAATTACAGGTGAAACATTACATAAAACAAGTGTTTCTGAATTATGAGATGAAACAAAAAGGCAACTACTACTTTTTCATAGGGACGGATGAGGAGGGTATTTCTTTAATATAGCGGTATATAATAGTTGAGTGGCAGGGATCAGCCTTCCAGATGCTCTCTCTTTTTATTGGCTCAATCACAACTCCACATACCACTGTGTATTCCAGAAACTATGCTGAAGTTACGCCTGTCTCGTTCTCCCACTTTAATACTCAGCTTCTGCCCTCTCCTCAGATACCCTGCTTGCTCTGTAACGTCTTTGTACATCTTTTATTGGTCTCAGCTGTCACTTTTTGCCATCTCCCTAAGCAATGAGCAAAATATAAGTGGGAGGTGAGGAGAGAGAGATAGAGAGAGAGATGGGGGACATTGTTTATATGTGTTTAATGCAGTACAGATGTGTATGTGTTAAATATTACATTATAAAATAATAAAAATATAGTTTTCATTCGACATACATCAAACTTTATTATACCGGGGAAGAAACTGAATGAGGGAGCAGTGGATTTCCTATTCGGAAAATAGCGGAGAGAGCATTACCGACTGAATTGCTTCTCACAAAATGAAAACTCACTTCACAAACATAGCACTTCCCAAACATACTGACCACTAGCAATGACTGCCATCAAACATCTGATTGTGTGCTGTTGGGATTAGCAGCTTTTTTTGTGTTTATTTAAACAATTGTGTTTTCAGAGCTAGAACAGAACAGGATGAAAACAATAAAAACAAAATAAAATAGGAATGGATAATACTTAATTATAGAAATGAGGCTCACAGGGTTATATTGGTGTTAATTGCATAGTGTTACTTAATCAACTAATACCTTCAAATATAAATTATTTTAATATGCAGCACAATTTTTCCATGATAAGTCAATACAAATGTGATGAAGCGACAAAATTTGGGCATTTTCCATAACAATGGCAATGTTTGTTTTACAAAATAAAAATAAAGACATCAGGACAACCCTCTCCCTCATTCAGACACTTCTGGGTATATTAACTGAAGAACAAGGAAATATTGAGTTGTTGGGCACATCAACCAATAAGAATCAATCACTGTCTAGGTGTACAATGATAAAGAAAACTACAATCTGATTGGTGATTAGCTATATGCCCTTTTGTGTTCTACATACAACTATGCTGGAGGTTTTACAATGCAATAAAAACATTTAGACGTCAAAGCCAGTTAACATACATCTTATAGAGTTTAGGAGACAAACACCTGCCATGCTATATACCGTATATACTCGAGTATAAGCCGAGTTTTTCAGCACATTTTTTGTGCTGAAAAAGCCCCCCTCGGCTTATACTGGAGTGCTAAAAATTTTTTTTTTAAAAATCCTACATTTTAACTTACCTTTGCGGTCCCTCTGGCGGTCCCTGCGTCTGGCTCTCTTCCCCGCAGCTCTGCCTCCGGCTCTCTCCCTCGCATCACGCGCTACACAATGACGTTGGGTGACCTAAGGTCACCACAACGTCATTGCGCAGCACGCACCGCGGGGAGACAGCCGGAGGCAGAGCTGTGAAGAAGAGAGCCAGACGCAGGGACCGCCAGAGGGACCGCAAAGGTAAGTTAAAATGTAGGATTTTTAAAAAAAATTTTTTTAGCACTCGAGTATAAGCCGAGGGGGGCTTTTTCAGCACAAAAAATGTGCTGAAAAACTCGGCTTATACTCGAGTATATACGGTACATCCATTTATACAAAATAATTAATTAACTTAATTCTCTGTTGGGACAAATTTGTCTTCAAACAAGGTATTATGTCTTGCTTAAACTCCTATAGATATTACTCTTATATGGGCTGATTCAGAGTTGCACTTCCACCTTTTGTTAGGTCTAAGTGTAGACTTGAGCAATACCATGTTGAATTGCAAGGGGAGGCAGATTAATACCCCGTTCAGATTACCAGCTAAAAGCCAGGGTTTTCATGAAATAGCCGGGTTTCATGAAAACCCCGGCTTTTTCTGGCAATCTGAACGCGAACCCCGGCTCTCTCTAGCCGGGTCTTAGACCCGGCTAAAAAGAAGGGGTTTGCGGAGAAAGCCGGGTCCCGCAGCTCCACTGCACAGCGGTGACCAGGGAAATCCCGGGTCACCGCTGTCTGTGTGAACGGGCAGCCTGGCGTGTCCCTGCAAATCCCCAGGGTTTGAAAATCCCGGGGATTTGCAGGGCTGGTAATCTGAAAATGGTATTAAATTGTAAAACCAGAATTAAAATTAAGAGGTGAAGTTTCTTAGCTCAACTCTATTTTATAGAATAAACATAAAGCTATGTATTATTTTACTTCTACGTGTAAAAGTTAAATATTTTCCCTGCATACAAAAGATTTAAAATTTATTAACACCCTTTACTTTGAAAAATGGTTTAGCCAAGCTGTACACTTGCACCTAAAAAAAAGGTGTAAGTGCATCTCATACTCTTTGTTAATTAATCAAATTGATATGTTTAAGGAAATGGTGTAGTACACTTTACATTTCTTTCATGTTACTGTAGATATAACTAAATGATACATAAAAAAAAGCTTGTTTTACAAAAAAAACCCAAAAAAAACAAATGTTCAGAAATGACCTATAACTACAACAAGCAAACATCTAAGGATGTGCAAATGAATAAATTAAAACTGGGGAATTAAAAAAGGACTGCGCAGCAGCATTTAAAGGTCATTCCCTGAAATTATTGGTAGTTTTTAGGGGGAGGAGCCAACTTGTGTTTTTGCGTTTTGTAGCACTCTGAGTTTTAAGTCCCAATGTCTTGTTCCTGTTTTTGTGTGAAGTAGCCCACACTAGTCCAGTATTAGTATTATTTATGAAGTTTAGGGTGGAAAGGAGTGCTGCCCATTTTTATTTATTCATTTGTTTGTTTGTCCTCATTTCATTGCAAAGTGAATCAAGCACATTAGGACATCTAGCGGTAGTTAAATGTCACTATGGGGTAGATTCATAGTTACGCGCTTGATACATTACATAGAGTAGCGTATTTACGCTAGCATACCTTCTAAGCACTCCCCTTGCATATACATACTTTGGCCATTATACGCCTGCCAAACCCTACCTTAACTTTACACAGCGTAAGTGCTGACATACGTATAGGCCTCACATACTTATGAGCCTAAACACGCCCATACTGGGCGATTTAAATTCCTAACCCCGCCTCCGATGCGTAATAAAGGGTGTTGTATTTCTGGCACATCCCTTCCTACGTAGTTATGCTGCTGATACGTGACTGGGCATTTTATTCTGAGTTACGTGGCGTAACATTTGCTCATGCGCAGTAAATAATCATGTGCGATTTTATGTCATTGGCTAGCACACAATTGCTCGTAGATCTGGATCTGGCCCTACATGTTTAAAAGGTCAATATGGTAATTGCAAAAAACACTTAGGTAAATGTATTTTCTATGCTGTACAGTGTCCTTTATGTAAAGTTGAATTATATTAAGTAACCATACTTCTAATAATTATATTAAACTGGAATAATTTATGAAATGTGAATATGGCAACGGATTATGTCATCATTACAATTCAAAAAACATAATGGGGCAGATCCTGAACTACGCATTTCCGCGAATTTACGTGTGGCGGACACGTAAATTCGCAGATTTGTACGCACTGCGCATGCGCACCGCAGAAAATACGCACATTCACGTAGCGTATTTTCTAACGTAAGGGTAATTCACGTATTGCAAACGTAAATACTTACGTGTGGGCTTGCCAAATTTACGTTATTGACCAATACGTGCGTTTTACGTGAAATAGGCGGGGGGCGGTATTTAAAGTGTACAGTATGGGCGTGCTAAGCTGCGTACGTTCGCGTAGTCTGTACGAACGTTAGCGGACGTATGCTGTTACGTTAGGGAAAGTTAAGGTAGGGTTTGGGTAGCGTATTTTCACAAACTACGTCCGTGCAAGGGGTGTGCCGAGGGTAGCGTAGCGAATTTACGCACACGAAAATACGCTACGCTAATACACGTACGGCAAACGTTGTTCAGGATCTACCCCAATGTCGTCAGCTCAGTGGCAAAACAAGTGAGTGTTGGGTCAGGTGCAAAAACTCTCTCCCCACTGATTTTGAGTAACCCTTCCTTTTAGCTCCACTCTGGGGCCTGCCACTTTACAGGCCAGACCCCCAGTTATTGCTGGCCATGGGACAGAGCACTGGCTGGAATGCTCATAGCTCATAGTTCATCCCTTTCTTAAGTTCTAGAGCAGACATGGCCAATCGGTGACTCTCCAGGTATTGTAATACTATAAACCCCAGTTTGCTGCATAGGCATAGCTAATGCCAAAAAAAGCAAAGCATGCTGGGATTCAAGGTTTCACAGCACCTTGAGAGGCGCAGATTGGCTTAGGCTGTTATAGAGAACATTTACATTTTGATAAACATGTAAGTCATTATACTGTTAAAAACAAGAGAAATTACAATATACACAAAAACATTCATAATTAGAAAGAATTAGTTGTTTACTATGTAATTTACTTGGTTCATTTGTATGTTATTTATTTGAAGTATATATACAAGATTTGCTGGCAAAATACTGTATTCTCCTCAGGTTCTGCTCAGTGGCCAACACGCCTACACAGAGTATAATATGTTCTACTTCACATTAGGAAATAAATTAAATTGGTTAATATATCATTTATAATAGTAAAATTGTATTAAAAATGCAAATACTTTCCTTTGAAAATGGAGAAACACTTTAATGGATATCCTACCTGGAACAATTCCTTCTAAATCAAAAGAACTCCTCTGCTAAGTAATCTTACACACT
Source organism: Limnodynastes dumerilii (assembly GCA_011038615.1). Lineage (NCBI taxonomy): Eukaryota > Metazoa > Chordata > Amphibia > Anura > Limnodynastidae > Limnodynastes > Limnodynastes dumerilii. The sequence continues at coordinate 143,568 of WWET01000018.1, forward strand.
TCTCCAAAACCAGTTAAGTACAATAAGAGCTAAATCGTTCTTAATTTAATTCCCAGAGATGTGTATTATTAAAGTCTGTGTTCAATCATGATAATTCAAAAGATAATGCAATTTGTATTATATTTTTTTATAAATAATTTTTTGAGCAGGAGTTTTATTTGCTTTGTTTTTGTTCTTGACAGTTCTAAACTCGCCTCCCATATTCAAAAATGTTACTCATAAAACATAATGATATAATATAATTAATACTAACTCATATTTGCTATACCAAAATGTGTACACAGGGCCGGATCCAGGCCTAGGTATGGCAGGGAACTGACGCTAGTCATTGGCGTAAATTCCCTGTCTCGGGACATCTGCACATGCGCGCACCAGAGGTTTTGATAGCATACCTACAGATGTACGTAACTAAGTTACGTACGTCAGTAAGTACACTGAAGAAGGGGCTGACCCTTCCTTTACGATGGCTGTATCCCCGCCATACAGATAGGGATTAGCCGCCATTTAAATGAGGGTTCGGGGGAGTGGAAGCCCAGTTACAAATAGATCTGCTTCCATATGGACGCAGACCTAGTCGTAAAAGTTAAGCTAGCAATCTGGACACATAAGTGTTCAGATTTACTACTGACAGTGGGTAGTGCAGGGGGCGTGCACTCCCCGCTACGGCACGCGTGTAAAGCGGGGGGGTCTGGATCTCGTCCATTGACAGTAAATTGCTAGATGGGCATTGTTTTTAATGACTATGTAAATGTACAAAGACAACATAAAAAAAAACTTAGCAAATAATTTTTCTAATTTTTTGCATGAAATTAGTCTATTAGGTAATATAACATTATATTGCCTTTACAACCTATAACCAGATCCAGATTTAATGGCCTAGAACCAGATGACTTACACAGGCTAGGTGTGTAAATCAGCTGTGAATTGGTACTGCGCATATTGCATTGTGTGGCCATGCATACAAGATATGCTTAAACCTTTCAATCAGGCAGTAAGGACTGGGGGTCTGATTGAGACTTAAGAAGGAGCTTGAAATTAAGAGAGGAAAGTTACTCCAGGGCTAAACCATGTTGATTACAGGGGAGTCATATTTCATCTGTTGCAAACAGTATTAGAGTTGAGAGGCGATGTTTCCTATCCCAAGTCCAAATAACAGTGTCATAGTAAAGCTGGTCAGTATCTGTGTGCAGTAAGCAATTCAAAGATATATCCCTGCATGCAAAGAATACATTAAATGGACTCCCCCTGAAATCAACATGGTTTTGCCCAGGTGTAAATTTCTTCTCTTAACTTCAAGCTCCTTCTTAAGTCTGAATCAGGTCCTGGGTTATTATTTATGATCTGAGTTCTGGGTGGAACACTTAATGTAGGGTCCTGTGCACAGATCCACCATACGCACGTAGGAGAATGGGAGAGTATTTAGGTATAGCTAATTCCAGACGTTAGCCTCCATTGCAGAAGCTATGCACTGAATTACTATTAGATCTGGGTCTAGTCCCTTATCTTTAAAATGACATTGCTGTGGGTGGGATTTGAATAAGTTGAGGAAAGTAGGATACTAAATTTGTAAGACAGAAATGGACAATTTACTAGGTACTGTACATTGATGATAGTTTTTTTGGGGGGCATTTATAAAGGGCAAGTCCTTGGGAAAGCCGTTACGGTGCAATCTGAATTCCTCTACCCAGTCACCATGAGTATCAATTACAGTACATATGGTGAGTGGGTTCAATCCACCATTGGAGAGTGACTTTCTTATCAGAACGGAGCATCGGCCGGCTGCGTTCTGATGCAGAAGTCACTGTACTGCACATGTACTTTTAAATTCTGGATCCAGTCCATTATTATCAGTACTTACACCAGGTACCAGATTTACTAAGTTGCGGTAAAGGAAAAGTGGAGATGTTGCCCATAGCAACCAATTAGATTCTAGCTTTTACTTTCTTATTACATACTAGAGAATGTCAGCTAGAATCTGATTGGTTGCTATGGGCAACATCTCCACTTTTCCTTTCATGCAGCTTAGTAAACTGGCCACAGGAAGTTCAAATAAATTCATCGAAAACAGTGACATCTTCAAAAAACATAAACCATATCTTGTATCAAACCAAAGCTGAAGACCATTATCTAAGGCCTAGTCAAGACTGAGTGGGATCAGGTATCATGTAGTACTGTGTCAAATATGCAGAGACATCTCTAGTCCTCAGATTACTAAGTAAATCCCCTCTTGATATTGCCCCTTGAACCCAAGCATCCAGTTTAGTAGTCTACTTCCTTTCCAGCATCTATCACTATTACAGTACATTTTGATTGATGAAGGAATGATGTTCATCTCTTGGACACACTGTCTTTGGAGGCCCTTTCGGTGATTGTGAATGTTTGTTTCAGTGAGTGAGCACTTGAGGGAGAGTCAGGAGAAATGTTCTGATCACACTGTTCTGCTCTGGAATTTTACATTTGACCATTTAAAGATTTTTGACCGGATACACACCTAAGATGCAGAGGCTTCTTAAGTACGTTAGTGGCTGATTTTGGCGGCTGCGCATGCGCCGTCTCTGTGACTACGCAATATATGTAGCTCTAAAGCACGTAGATGAACTGCATGTGGTCTTTAAAGACCGCATATAGTTTTTTCGGTTAAAGAAGGCAGTCTCCGGGGTTAATTAAGTAAAGTGGGTGGGGGGATGCAAATTAGGCTAGGAGAGAGGGCTGGGGTTTGTCCGTGCGTATTTTCCCTCCTTAAGATGGTAACTTAAGGTTGCCAATGGCACTCGTAAGTGGCATTGGGCACCTAAAAACGGGTGCAGGGCAGGGTGGGGGAGTGGACCAGAGAAGTAGGTGCAAACATGTGCATCCGCAAGTGCGAATCTAGTCCCTTGTTGTTTAGATAAATTATAATTAATATTTCCACAATCATAGAATACATGGAAAGCAATCTTTTTTTATTTCATGAAATAATCCTATTCATTGTATACATTAAGGGCCTGATTCAGAGATCCGGAACTAACAATAGTTCCGTGCGTATATTTAGGGTCAGATCGATTTTGCATCAACTGCGCATGCGTAGTAATAATGCAACGCCATGAACTTTGAAGTTAAGATCGGAAATGCCTTAAGGTCGGAAATGTGAATCGGGCAGAGACTAATGCGACCCTAAGTGCGGCGGAAATATACGGACCTAAGGATTTGCATAGAAATGGGCGGGGGGAGGCATTTAGATGAGGGAAAGTGGGCGCGCTTTCAGAGTTAGGGCCCTAAAAATACGCAAGTAATACACAAAGGGTCGGAAGTGAGTGCGGACAGTTAGGGCAAGTCTATGGAGGTGGAAGTTTAGGTCCGGCCGGAGGTTGCGAGGGGAGTGACTGTTTATTCTGGTGGGTGTAACCTGTTCCGACCTGCCACTTAGATGCGTATATTTGCGGCCTGATCGCCGACGGATCTCTGAATCAGGCCCTAAATTTCTATAACAAGAGGGAAACAATCACATATATTTATGCAATATATAAAGTAGATAAAAACTTTGGACCGTATTCACAGATCCGTTTTCACGTGGAGTTGCGTGCGTATTTTTAGGTACGTTTTAACTGCATATGCGTAGTAACTTTATTTACGTACATTACGAAGAATATACGCGCGTAAGTGCCTAACGGACGGACTTGTGAATCGCACTTACTGAAATACGTACGGATGGGCGGGGCTGAAAAACGGACGTGAAATTTGACATGAAAGTGGGTGGGGGGAGGCATTTAAATGAAAGCATGATGGCGTGGTTATTAGTACAGCATACATATACACATGTATATACACACGCAAAGAACAGATTGGTCTATGTGCTTGTAAGTCCCCGACAGCACGGCCGCGAGAGGGGAGTGTCGGGGGTGTTGGTGGGTGTTGGCTTGGGACATTCGTGCGTATAATTGCATACTTTAAAATCGTATCTGTGAATCCGGTCCTTTATTTTAAACAATGGGGTAGATCCAGAACTACGTTTGCCGTACGTTTATTCGCGGAGCGTATTTTCGTGCACGTAAGTTCGTTACACTCCCCTCGGCACACCCCTTGCACGGACGTATTTTGTCAAGATACGCTTCCCAAACCCTACCTTAACTTTTTCCAACGTAACCGCAGTCATACGCACACGTACGTATGGGCTGAACGAATTTACGCAGCTAAGCACGCCCATACTGTACACTTTAAATACCACCCCCCACCTACTTCACGTATTTCAGACGTATTTTGGACTCACGTAAAATCGGCACGCCCACACGTAAGTATTTACGTGACACATACGTGAATGGCCCATACGTTCACAATTACGCTACGTGAATGTGCGTATTTTCTATGGTGCGCATGCGCAGTGCGTTCTAAACAGCGATTTTACGTCGCCGCCACGCGTAAATTCGCTTCCAAGCGTTGTTCTGGATCAGGCCCAATGTCTTTATAAGAGCTAATTGTTTGTACTTGCATCAAATCAAGTCTTTTGATGCCTCCTTTGCATTTATCGATCCCATCTAAAGTAGCAAAATATTGCCGGCCCCTGTTCACCAGAATGAATTCATCAAAGAAGTGAAACAATCCCATAGAGAGGAGAGCTCTTTCTTCCTGTTTTACAGCCCTTCCCAGCAAGTTTAAGAGTGAGAACTCTGTATTCAGCTCAGGAGTGCTCCACATTTTCCTGTTGAATGGTCAGATCAGTCTTGAATTGATTGTTAAAGTTTTGCCTTACAGAACTATTATTTGCCATCACTTCAACTTAAAACAAAAGCTACTTTAAAAAAAAAAAATCTAAATCATTGGTCCCCTTTCCAACACTACCAAAAGGGCTTTATTTACACCATTTTATTTTGTTTATCTTTTACTATGTCCTTGCGCCTCACTGAATGCATTAGGCACGGTGTTGCTAGTTGAAAGTACATTTGGAAAACAAAGCACACAGCCTCTGTTTATATTAAGAAGTAACATCTTAATTAGAGGCTTCTACTTTAAAAAGAAAGTTTAGCCAGGGTTGCTGACATTTTTAAAGGTTCCCTTCGGGAGATCCCGGAAGGAAGGGATAGATGCCTGCAAGGGGGCGAGGCTTAAAGGCACGATTTATGCATCATCAAATCCTGTCCTGCCAATAGTAAAACTAAGAATGATAGTGTTGCTAGGCAGGGGGCGGGAATTGAGGCTGTGGTTTGCATGAAAGCACAGCCCAAGTCCCCTGCGGGAGATTTGCAGGCTCTCACAGATTTTTCTCGAATTTCCAGAGTTTCCCAGATATTGCAGGAGAGTTGGAAACCCTGAGTTTAGTTTGTCACTACTGAACATTTTGGAACTGTAAAATCCATCAAAAAAATGTCTTCATATACTGGGCCAGATTTACTAAGGTGCGGGTCTGGAAAAGTGCAGATGTTGCCTATAGCAACCAATCGGATTCTAGCTCTCACTTTCTTTTTACATATTAGAGAATGTCAGCTAGAGTCTGATTGGTTGCTATGGGCAACATCTCCACTTTTCCAAACCTGCAGCTTAGTAAATATGGCCCAAAATTACTTAGTTTAAATACTTAAAAGAAATAAAGACGGACAATCAAGTACTGTTTTAACTGTGTCATAGAACTAAATGAAACTGAAATAAACAAAACACAGAGGGTCCTATCCAGAGGTAAGCAAATGCAGGCAGATTTTTTGTGCACATGCGCATAACCTGAGAGCGCACATTTGTGCCATTTTCTGATTTAACTGCAACTCAAGCTGAGGCAGCATGCATTCTAAAGTGCATGCCATGGGAGGGAAAAGGAAGCGGCATCTAGTCGATGTATAGTAAGCAATTACACCCCATCCATATCTGGACACAACCACAAAAAAAAACCCCTTTATGTCAAAATATTTGTACCAGCAACAGGTCACAGAAACATAGAAACATAGAAAGTGATGGCAGATAAGAGCCACATGGCCCATCCAGTCTGCCCAGTTGTTTATTTAAAACTATACTGACCCAAGACCATATTTACCCTAAATTTAGTTTGAGATTTAGGATATCCTTATATTTATCCCAAGCATGTGTAAACTGTTCTGCTGTGTTACCGTCTATCACCTCAGATGGGAGGATATTCCACTTATCTATCAGCCCTTCAGTGAAGTCATGTTTCTGTACAATTACCACCCTTCAGTTTATATTCATGTCCTCGTGTTCTATTTCACCTCTTCCTTTGAAAAATGCCTCCCTCCTCTAGCTGGTCACAACCCTTGGTATATGTGAAAGCTGCTATCATATCCCCCCCTCTCCCTTCTCTGCTCCAAGCTACACATGTTTAGTTCCTCTAGCCTTTCTTGGTGTGTCATGTTTAAGTCCAGGGGAGAGACACTCCACCAACGATTTCTAACCTGTGCATTGGAATTTTACATCACAAGATCTAGCAGGGAACCAACAACATATCCCCACTGCTGCTGGGCTCAGAACTCCAAGCACAGTGGCACTGGAAGTCTGGATCCAGTTCCGTATTACAAAAAATATCAGTTAGTCATAGGTTTGCTGGTGTGATGAGCATGGAGAGTATTTACTACCAGGCTGGATCTTTACTGAAGTATAAAATGCGCTAAAATTGAAAAAAAAAAGTCTCTTCTGAGAAAATCTTACAAAAGGAGGGAACGGGGGATGTTTGGAGCCATGTAGCACTTTATTTGATGTGGCATAGGGATCAAAACAAAGGAGAACAATTTATCGGGTATTGTATTCTATGTTATTTTTTGAAGGAGAGAATTTTTAACTCCCATGGACTATAATGGACAAAGACTAAAAGAGAACAAGGGTCGCTTGGTTTCCATAGCAACTGTTCATTTCATGACATTTTTTCTGCTCTCTACTTAACACTGCTGGGCTTAAAAATCACTGCTCAACAACGTTCTGTGATGATTATTGAAGGCCTCTCTGATGCAGGTCTCTCCATTGCTTAAAAAATTGTTCTTCCAATAACCTTTAGAGCAAATAACTGATAACAGAACACTGATATTAAATAAAATTATGTATAACAAATGAATATAACATGTTTGTAATCTTTCAATAGGGTTTAAAATTCTAGTGTACATAATATATGATACAATTCTTTAAGTATTTGCAACACATTAGATATATTATGCAATACTTTTCTGTAGCCATTGTATTGTCAATAATTTAGCCAATCACAGGTCATGCTTATTTGTTGGTCTGTTGTTATTGGCTGAGCAGATACTAACCTAAAGCCCATTTAAAACAATAAACTCGGTAAATGTAAGGAAACACAATAGTTAAACTACTCTCTTAAACGTTTCTAATAACCCCCTCATGTCTCCCCAGTTTTCAATAATCCCCCTGATGTCTCCCCATCTTCCAATAATCCCCATCATGCCTATCCAGCTTCCAGTAACCACCTCATGTCTCTTCAGCCTCCCAGTAATCCCCCTCATGTCTCTTCAGCCTCCCAATAATCCCCCTCATGTCTCCCCAGCCACCAAATAATGCCCCTCATGTCTCCTCAACTTCCATATAATCCCCATCATGTCTCCCCAGCCTCCAAATTATACCCCTCATGTCTCCCCAGCCTCTAAATAATCCCCCTCATGTTACCCCTCAGCCTCCAAATAATCCCTCTCATGTCTCCCCTCAGCCTCCAAATAATCTCCCTCATGTCTCTTCAGCCTCCAACTAATCCTCCTAATGTCTCCCCAGCCTCCAACTACTCCCCCTCACTTCTCCCCAGCCTCCAAATAATCCCACCCATGTCTCCCCTCAGCCTCCAAATCACCCCCCTCATGTCTCCTGTCAGCTTCCAAATAATCCTTCTTATATCTTCCCTCAGCCTCCAAATAATCCCCCTTATATCTCCCCTCAGCCTCCAAATAATCCCCCTCATGTCTCCCCTCAGTCTCCAAATTATCCCCATGTCTCCCCAGCCTCCAAATAATCCCAAAAATCCAAATTACGTCTCTCCTCAGCCTCCAAATAATCCCCCTCAAATCTCCCCTCAGCCTCCAAATAACCCCCCTCATGTCTCCCCAGCCTCTAAATGATCCCCCTCATGTCTTCCCAGCCTCCAAATAATCTCCTCTTGTCTCCCCAGCCTCCTAATAATCCCCCTAATGTCTCTTCAGTCTGCCAGAGTCCCATTAATCCTCCTCTTTTACTTACCTTTCCTTTTTCCTCCCACTGTACTCCTCGGCGGTGCTCCCTCTCTGCTTGGATGACGCTGACGTGACCTGAGGTTATGCACAGCGTCACACTGAAGAACTCTGCAGCCAGCGCCTCCAGCTTCAACGGTGACAGCGCAGGACAGGTGGGTGGTCAGTGTGAGTATTGTAGGACTCATGCCCTGATGGCACCGATGGCGTCCCCATCAGATTGGCATCATCAGCGCACAGGGCATGAGCCCTACAAAACCCACGTTAGTTACGTCACTGCAATAGTGATCTTGCCCACATGTGGCCTCTTGAAGATTTTTTTCCAGGGCCACTTTAAGTTCCCAATCTGACCCTGCACAGAACCAAACTAAATGTTACAAATATGTTTAAAGAAATTCCCCCTGAAAAACGTAAAATGTAAAAAATCTCAAACCAATCAGATGCTGGTCACTGGGTTACTCATCGTATCTGAAGTAGTGGCATTACCCCGTACTACTGGCTGCTTGACTGCAATCTTATACCAGAAATGGATGCGTGACTGGTCTGTATGTATTTTGCAGAGATGTATTTGAGTCAGGAATGTTGTGTTCTTTTTATCACACTTCTTAAACTATGAATCTGGCCTGTATGTTCTTAAAATATGCTTTGTAAGAGTATGAATATAATGGCTTATATTATTTTCATTGACACTAACCATTAACCAAAGCACTGCATGGGCAGATTAGACACAGCTGGGCCCCATAGCAAGCATAGGGCACTGATTGCTCTGCATATATGTTGACAAATGACTGTTCTGTGTGAACAAAACCAGGCGACTGAAGTGTCAAAACACTCCATCCACTTCTGCTGGCAGAGCACACCACTAAGCTGTCAGATACCGGAAAGTTATTTATTAACATTGTTCATCATTTAGAGGCGAGCACTGTCTATAGAGCCCTGAAAGTTTAGCAATATCGCTTTTCTGGGCAAGGCTGTCATATCCTTTTTGAGTGCTAGGTGGAAAGCTGCCTTGTGCTACCCTATGCTCCTTGCCCAAAGCACCTGCAATCCCAGTACCCATGGTTGTTACACCACTGAAGTAGGGTACTCGTCTAAGTAGGGTACTTATCTATCTTTTCGGTATGTAGATTGCGTATATGCGATCTTAAAGATACGTAAATTGCGTAAAAAAATTACTACGCATGCGCAGTATACAATTTCGGTAAACAACGGACGTATATGCAATACATCCAGTGGTCTGAATACGGTTCACTGTATGGAAATTTGGAATATCTAAATATGTTAAAATTGTTTAAATGTAATTTCCTACACCAAATTTACTAGACCAAAATATATAACAAACAGCATAAAGAAAATCCAAATCCAAATGAAAGGTTTGACTTGCCGTAGGATTAGATTTTTTTTTTATCTATGACAGTAGTGCTTGTTATACTAGTACAAAAGTAAAAATCTGTGTTTTTGATCATAGATTTGTAGGTTTGTGATGAGCAACAAGATTGAACCACTAAAGATGTTCTTGACTATAATATTTGAAGACACTTTGCCAATCATCATCTCATTAATGTTTCAGTAATACATAATTCAGCTGCAAACTGATTACATTAGTATCTTATTATGTTAATCAATTCTAATTTTATCTTGCTAGGGCTGTTTATAAAACAATTCACATCTATGTGCATTTTATGCCGTATTCTATAAAAAAAAAAGAAAAATATTAAAATGTATTTTACAAAAAAGGGACTGTTTAGTAAGAAGTGGGAGGGATTTTTTTATTAGCCGGGGAGGGCGGGTTGGAGATGGGGAGAGGCCTACTCTTCTGAAGCCGGAAACTACGCACGGTAAGATAAAGTAGCCATAAGGTACCTAAAAATGGGGGGCGGGTTGGGGGATGCACTAGTGAGTTAGGTGCAATTCTGTCCGCTCCTAACCCACTCTTCAGTGTGAATACGGTGCCTACTGTTTATGACATGGGACCGAATACATCTCCAAACAACAGGTGTGATAGCCACACGTTCGTGTGTTCGCAAAGCCGGCTACCCCAACTTTATTTAGACTCACCACTCAAATTTTCCTTAAAGATTCTATTGTATGTTGCGTTGCACACATGTATAACTGGTTGTATATAAATAAAAAATAATTGATGTCACAGCATGTCCACCCTGTTGCCATCTTTGATAAGATATGTACAGGGAAGGCTTTATATGAAATATGCAATGTGAAGCAAGGACATACGGTATATATAGTGAAAATAATTAGTATATTTGATTGAGATGACCCCAGACTGAACCTTTTTGCAGCTCTTCTCTGTTTGTATGAAAATCAGTTTACTCAAGTTATGTTTTCTAAAGAAAACATTAAACAGAAAATAAATGAAAAATACACAATTCATCTTTACAATTTTAATGTTCAATATTTACAAAAGAAAGAGGAGAAGGGACCACTTTTAAATCGGACCACTATTGATACAAAGGAGGCAATGACTAATATTTTCACTGAGGAGCAGGTATTAAAAATAACTTTTGCAGCTGAATATTGACAAATGAATGGGACCAGATGGGATACATCCTAGGTTATTCAAAGAAAATGGCAAATGTAGTCCCTCTGCATAAAAGTGAAAGTAGAGAAGAAGGGCTGGATCCAGACTTAAGTAAGTGCATGAACTTAGTTACTCCTGGGCTAAACCATGTTGATTGCAGGGGAGTCATATTTGATCTGTTGCAAACAGTATTAGAGTTGAGAGGTGATGTTTCCTATCCCAAGTCTAAATAAGTGTGATAGTAAAGCTGGTCAGTATCTGTGTGCAGTAAGCAATTCAAAGATATATCTTTGCATGCAAAGAATACAATTAACTTGACTCTCCCTGCAATCAACGTGGCTAAGCCTAGGAGTAACTAATGTCAAGCACTTACTTAAGTCTGGATCCAGCCCGAAGAGACTATGGGCTCTATTTACAAAGATCATTTTAATGCGATAGGGTCAGTTTTCACTTCAGAACTGGCTCTATCGCATTAAAATGAAGTGTGTCATAATTACAAAATGCCGGAGCGGAGTTCTACACTCCGCTCCTGGAATCAAACTAATGCCAGCTCAGACTGGTGTTAGTGGTAAGTATTCTGGCGATGTCCCCATCTACTCCCTCTTTTCCTCCCCCTAATAGCTTTTATTAGGGAGAGGAAAAAGGGGGTATGTATAGGGGGACAATCAGAATACATAGAAATACTGCCAGAGTGTAAAAAATAAAGAAAGAAATAAATACATTTTAGAACTTAAAAAAAAAAAAAAAATCAATAAAAAACATAAAAACATAGAAAATATTAATAAATATTTAAACTCACCTGTCCAGGCGACCCGTCGGGCTGCAGCTGTCTGGTCCCAGCATGAATACACTGCACATTCGCAGTGTTTCTCATGTCCTGAGCATGTGCAGTGTTTCTCATGTCCTGAGCATGTGCAGTGTTTCTCATGTCCTGCGCATGTGCAGGTTTTCTCATGTCAGCACTGACATTTTTCTAAGTCCTGATTGAAAGCTACTGCGCATGTGCAGTACTTAATTCATGCATCGCATGAATGTGAAGTACTGCGCGGACCCGACGGATCATCACGGGACCTCGCAGGACGGGTGAGTATTTGTAAATACTGTCAACGAAGCTGCCAGGCTCGCTGCGATGATAAGTGAGCCTGATGTAGATTCGTTCACAGGGAACGAGGAAGGTAAATAAATAGAGTCCTATCTACTGAACAGTGAATCTTACAGCAGTAGTAGGGAAATTGATGAAAACAAAGTTAAAGGAGTACATTGTAAAATTTCTTAAATCCTGTAACTTACAAGGTTACAAGCAGCATGGATTCACTGGAGGGAGATTATGTAAAAAAAAAATCTTATAAAAATCTTTTGAGTGGGTAACTAATGTATGATCAATCAAGGAGGAGTTGTAGTCAGGGAAGCTTCTGACACAGTGCCACATCGCAGACTGTTAAATTGTGCGGATACAATTTTTGTTACAATATAGACAAAAGAGGATTGTAGTAAATGCAATCCCTTCTGGGGAAGGTAATGTTACCAGTGAAGTTTACCTGGATCTGCACTTGAACCAGTGCTTTTTAAAGTATTTATAGTTGATATTACCTGTGGTTTTAAGGAAAATATATAGCTTTTTACCATGGTTGCCTACTTTTGCAAATGAATATCAGGGAGATTGTGAGAGCACTATCAAGGTGCTGCACAAAAGGGGTGTGTCCTGTACTGCCAAAGAGGTGTGTCCTGTGAATAGCTCCACCCATAGGTGTATTTAGCACTGCCAGGAAAACTATTTTACAATAAAAATGGCAGTATCAGTATTTATTGATTATTAAATTGTCATTTTTCAGTACTATCTTTATAGAAAAGATAAAAGTGACACTGCAGCAGAGTCTTTCATTACATCTTGGCCTTCATGAAATTGGCCATCTCCATAGACCTCAATAGATGAAATTAGAATCAGGGAGATTACCAAACACTTCAGGGAGTAGGGGAGATTGCCCAATCTTCAGGGAGTCTCCCTGAAATTCAGGGAGAGTTGGCAACTATGCTTTTTACAGATGATAGAAGGATTTTTAACAGGGTAGACACAACAGAAGGAATAAACTAAATAAGTGATGATCTAAGTAGACTAGTGGAATGGTCAAGATTGTTAAAAAGTAGTGTAATTCCAAAAAATGCTAAATCATGCACTTGGTGAGCAAAATCCCAAAAGTTCAATATATAATTAATGGCCTTACATTAGTAACTAGCAAGAAGGAGGAAAGGGAACTAGGAGGTACAATTTCAAGTGACTTTAATGTAGATAATCAATATAACAAAGTAACGGGAAAGGCAAGTCAGATGCTTGGTTGCATAGGGAGATGAATTAGTAGAAGAAAGAAAGAAGTAGTAAAGAAGTTCCTAGAACACTTTTCACCAGATGTCACCAAACTAGCCTTGTGATGGCTCCTGTTCAGTGGGAGATGGGATTATGACCCCAAGTGCTTTTTGATTACAATCACAGTGACTGATTACTCAAGAGTGAGCAATGGAAACAATCAGTGTGATTGAGAAATGCGTAGAAAAATTAGAAAATCTAAAGGTCTGTGCTGGAAAAGTAGCAAAGCAAATCTAATACTGGAAAGACTGAACCTAAAGTTTGGAGTACATTGATGGAGACTTTAAATTACTGTAATTGTAGTGATACTCTTAAAAAAGCCGGGCCCCTTAGCATGGGTGCCAGAAGACATCTGGATGGACCAGGAGGTGTGACATAGCCAGGACCCATATGCCGATGCCAAGGTATGCCGGATGGTGGGATCCTGTGCGGGGACCGCAGGCGGCAGAAGACTGAGCAAAGCTGTCAGCCGCTGGCAAGTTATTTATAAAGTTAAATAGACTGCTGAGCTCTATTTAACTTGACAGTTACTGACAGCTTAACACTGTTGCTTCTGGCGCATCCTCTGTAGGCGCACTCCCTGCATTCATTGTAGTTTCTTGAATACACTCTGTGTGGTATTGGGATGATTCCACTATATTATTTTTATCTTTTATCTTTCAGCTTATAAACATTTTCACTTTCATCTTCAGGATTAGGGTAAGGGTTGGGGTAGCATTCATACTCACCATTCGGCGTAGCTTCTTCTTTTTATTGTCAGTTAATTGCTTCTTCACTGCAGCAGCGACCCACATCTTATTCCTATGCCAAACACCAAGTGTATCATGCATGTATGGTGAGTGGGCCACCTCACGTGCAGAGACTGAATTCTGCACAGAACACATCTGGTGTCTGCATTCCGATGCAGAATTATTGGTACTGCACAAGCCCAATAGCAACTGATAGTAGACTTTCGTACATTGTGTACATAAGTCTTCTGTCTTACGTCATTCGGGATCCCCCTGTTACCATAGAAGGTCCTCCTGAGATCACAGGCCCTGCAACAATCCATGATAACATGTTAATCATGATAATAAGGTATATTAACAATGACTGGGGATTTTGGATGCTGTTTTCTTGATAAATTGGAGGTCGTGTTGTGGGATATAATTTCTTAGACCTTTTGTCATGCCTTTTTCTAAGGTGAAGGATGAAAGTCAACATCTCTTTGAAGTTCATGATTCAAATGTATATTTGAGAATAATTCATTTATACAAAAATTATATCCGTTCCTGACCTAGGGCCATATTCAGACTTCCGTTTACAAACGCAAATATACCCACGCACGTAGCAAGGAACACCAACCGAAACCCCAGTCACTACCCTTGATAATCCGTGCTCACGAAGACTTACACCACCATAGACCACCTCTATCTTTCCATGTGCAGTCCCGTGCATATGTGTCCTCCGTGCATGTGTATCATGATAATCGCGCCCACTTTCCTTCGTTTAAATGCCTCTCCATGCCCATTTTTACTTGAATTCTCTCCTGCGTATATTTGGTTGCATATCCGGATGTATGTACCCAGGTGCGTATCATACGTCCGTCCGTTAAGCACTTCCGCGTGTATAGTCTATGTCAACTAGGTACAAAAAGTTACTACACATGTGTAGTTGAAACGTACCTAAAAATATGCACGGGAGTCGCCGTGAAAACGGAAGTCTGAATACGGCCCCTAGAGAGTATTTTTCAGACAGACTGGGTTTTATGGATGTGTGAGAGATTTTGGGGGAGGAGTCTGTCCAACTGGAAAGAATTAATAAAGTCTAAAGTTTTATAGGGCTTACTTTGATTTGATGATACTCAGCAGGTCAAGGTGAATCATTAAATGGCCAGCTTATTTCCCTGCATGCTATAAAACATCATGTGCCATGAAAATGCACAAATATATTTATTTGGGCATACAATTTTTAAAAAATAACACTTCTAATAAAACCAGAAATATTATTTTACAGGAGAAATGTAAAATGTTTTGATTTCTCTTAGAAAATATTATGTAGGAGTTATAAGATATGTTAGCCAGTTTAACACTTATCCGTTGCAAATAAATAAACACAAATTATCATGAGAAATACCCTTGAAGCTTCATTTTAATTGAATGCTAAAAATAGCATTATCTCATAACTTTAACCAATATAAAAGTACCGTGAAGTGTGAAGGTAAGTGACAATACCCGAGAGAGGCTGACATGCATAATTCATGCAATGTGCTTACATAAGAAGGAGGAAAGTACACTCACCGTCATGGTTAATTACACTAATTTAAGTATGTACAATGTAGTACATAATCATAGTCTGCTAATACCGGAGACTGGAGGCAAACATGTTGTTGAGGACATGCCACCATACACAAAAGGCCATAATTATACTTTCTAATACTGTACAAATATTTAGACACATCTTTTTGCAATAGTTTTATGTCACAAATGCTGTTGTGCAGCAGTTCTCAATCATTTTTGCTAATGACATATGACATAATGAGCACACATGTGACTGCAGTACTATACAGAGAGCACACCAGTGACTGCTATGCAAAATAAAGAGTATACTAGTAACCTATTCAAAATACATAGAGCATACCAGTGACCAGACTTTCCACGATAAATGTTACACATTAATTTAAAGTTTTTATGATGATTTCATTCGGTAAATTGCTTTGCACATGAGAGAAACACTTTTTTTTTATTTACCAAGAAAACCAATCATATAATTTTACTACTTTACTTAATTAACTGCATCGCAAAAAAATCTTTAAAAAAATTTGCCATGAAAAACAATGATATATATATTTTTTTAATAATTTTATTCAATGAACCACTATTCCAAAGTCAAAAATCATATATATTTAAGAAAAATGTCATTATAGTTACAATAAAAACTACTGTAGTACTAACCCATCTACCTAAAGAAACCAGTGTCAAACAGCTAATGGTGACCCCAAAAAGATGTGACTCCTTTTAGAGTCACGACTCAGTTTGAGAACTGTTACTGTAGTGTTTACTGGGTTCATCCATTCCGTTAGTTAAAGGTACACAATTATACGCACGCACGTTGCAAGGCAACACCCATGACCCTCCCCTCACATGGACGGGTTCTCCGTGACTTATGCGTCCATAGGGCACCCTATGCTACATGTGCATTTACATACGTGTAATACTTACGTACGTGCGTATGTAACTAACCTCAAATGGTCATTTAAATGCCTCCCCCCACCCACTTTCACGTAACTTTGTCCATACGGATTTCAACCACGCCCCTCCGAATGTATATGTCCCCAAATGTGATTCACACGTACGTGCCTAATGGACTTCCATGCGTAAATTCAACTTAAATAGCGTAAATAAAGTTACTACGCATGCACAATTACTCCCATCCTAAAAATACGGATGGAACTCCGAGCAAAAACGAATCTATGAATACGGCCCATATTCTTTAATATGAAAAAAAATATATTTCATTTATACAATTTTATTACTTTTGAGGTTCATGAGGTTGAAATCTATAGGACTCAAATAGACATTTATTACTCTGGCAATGCACTCCAGAGCTAAATTTTGAAAAGCAGATTATTAGTAGAAACAGTAATATATAAAGTTATATTCATGAAAAAAAGGATATCCTATATTGTCTTTCAATCACATGGAGGCTGGACTGGGGATAGTAAAATCTACAACTATGAAAATTGCTCTAGTTTAAGCTGGTATTATGTTGGGCACAGATAACAAAATTTTCTTTGGTTCAAAAGAAAATGGTCTAATACATAACGGAAATCATGATGCGTATACGCACTGACCAATAACGGGACCCAGCTCAAAACTGTGATATGCCTGCTCAATGAGCCGGAGTCTCATCTACAGCCGACAGGAGACTGACGCAAGTCATTTACGTAAGCTTGCTGTCTGGGAACATCTGCGCATGAGTGCGCCAGATGTTCCCAGTGCGTAAGTACTAGTGTACGTAAAGAGGTTACGTACGTTAGTAGTTGCGCTGAAGGGGCAGACTTCAATTACGATGGCCGTGTCCACGCCATATAGGGAGAACATACAAACTCCATCTAGGCCTAGTTATAAATCAAACTCATGATCTCAGCGCTGTGAGACACAAGTGCTACTCACCGAGGGCCTGATTCACACTTAAGAAGCTGCGGCTTCTTAAGTGCACATCTGGCTGAAATAACCTACTGCGCATGCGTAGTAGATAATTTACGCTATCTACATAGCTGATCGGTACGTAAATAGCAGAGGTGCAGTCTTTACGTCCGTAGAGGTGACGTTATGCCTCCTCGGGGGCGTTTTTAGGCAGAAGTAGGAGGGGGGAGGTATTTAGATTAGCTGGGGAGGGGGGAGGTGCAATGTCCGTACAGAGACTTAAGGTAGCCCTATGGCACTTGTAAGTGCCATAAGATACCTAAAAAAGGGGAAGGGCTGGAAGAGTAAGTTAAGTACGGATCTGCCCGCACCTAACTCACTCTTAAGTGTGAATCAGGTCCCGAGACACTGTGCTGCCCATTTTGACAGGACTGTTCTGATTTGTGGGCCACAAAAGAGACACGACTTATAGGAAAGTGGGCAGAGTTGACCGAACATTATCGAATATTACCATTTGTGAGCAGGGCTTAATCTATTCTAAATGATAAGAGCTATGCAAATTGGAGCCATTTTTGCAACCTACAGTACACAAGCTTTTGATATAAGTTAAAAGAGGAAAATATCTTAATTGAGGAAATAGTCTTGATTCTAACCTTTCCAGTAGATTTTGTCCCTTTCCAAATGCAAAAATAGCAAACGGTCCATGCAGCCAGAAGACAAAGTGCTAATTCCCAGCGGAGATTTCCAATATGTTCAATCCCATCTGATATGCCTAATACTCTGCGCCTGTAAAAAGATGAAAAAATGTTCAGGAAAGCAAAGTTTAACACTTTTTTGATGTTTGAAAATGTTTCCATTACACAAAATGGTAAAAACCAGAGTTTTATTGGAAAATTATTGCATTGCGATAGGATTACTTCCATCATTCACTCTCTTAATATAGGGTACCATTTTTGAAGTTATCGTGGTAGTAATCATGTTGAGCCATTTTTTTTAGATTCTGTTGCTTTTTGCTATTTTATATACAGCTATAATGGACCTGATTCACAGCTATGAAGGCTTTAGGTTCTTAATTATACGCAACTAGTAGCCCTGACATGTCCCTGGTTTTCAGCTTCTTAACCGACTTAAGAATGCCATAGGGCTACCTTATCTTTTGGTCATTAGTTGTGTGCGTAGATCGGCTAATTAAAAATGGTTATGCCTAACAGTGCCCAGATTTCCTCATTTAAATGCCTCCCTCCACCCAATCTTCTTATCTTCATTCTTAAGGTTTTCCAACACCCCCTTTCCTTCTTAAGTCACTACGAACCTAGAAGAAAT
Source organism: Limnodynastes dumerilii (assembly GCA_011038615.1). NCBI lineage: Eukaryota > Metazoa > Chordata > Amphibia > Anura > Limnodynastidae > Limnodynastes > Limnodynastes dumerilii. Next base: position 162,054 of record WWET01000018.1, read on the forward strand.
AGGTTCATAATGGTGAGTCAGAGCCCTACCATTCTTAAGTCCTACGTAAATTGCGTTATATTAAGTTTCTATGCATGCAAAGTAAAAGAACCAAGGTTAGAGGAAAGGGAGTTTCACAACAAAGGAAAGGGTTCTTTACAGTAAGGGCAGTCAAGATGTGGAATTCACTGCCAGCAAAGGTTGTGATGGCAGATTCACTTCATATGTTTAAGAAAGGATTAGATACATTTTTAGCAGAAAAGGACATCCAGGGTTACCAGGACCACAAAATTTAAATGAAGGACAGTAGTGGAGCCAGGGAGAAATAGGACGGCCATCTTGGGTCAGCAGGGATTTTTATTTATTTATTTATTTTTTCTGATTGCAAGAGTTTGGAGGTTGCTTCATATGGATTAACTTCAAATATAAAGATAGGGATTGCAGGATTCCAAACTAGGTTGAACTTGATGGACTGGTGTCTTTATTCAACCTCATCAACTATGTAACTATATAACTATGACCCCATAGGGCCGCAGGGCCATAAACAGCAGTCAATTCAGTCAACAGGTAGGCAATGTTTAATTAGTTAGTGGCTTCTAGAATAGGGGTCGGCATAGGAGGTGGGATTTAGGTAGAGGCGGGGCAGGGTAGTCTATATAACTAGGACTGTTAGAGGGGGAGTAGGGCACTCGCTTTGAGAATTCACACTTCCTCCCTCTCTTTAAAGTGTAAGGATGTTTTGTGTTGTGATTAACAATTTGTTTTTCTTATAGATGGAACATGGTTGGGCAGTAGAAGCTGGGGGTCAGCAAATAAGGATTGGCGCATAGGGGAATGTTTTGATATTTTGTGTGGTGGGAGTGGGGGTAGTTCCGATCTCATGGCAGACACAACCTTTGCTGCGAGGACATCACACTCCTAGCGGTTGGGTCCTATTTGGTGACCACCTTCCAGGTGTTGTGGTGGTCTAGGTTTGAGAGGTCCAGTGCTTGCTGGAGGATTATGCAGGGGGCACCAAAGTCAAGGTAGATGACCTTTTAGGATAAATAGGCATTGCTGAACCCCCAGCTGCTATTGGGCCACCTAGTTTCTCCATGGAGATGACGTACATAGATATATGTAGTCATCCTAGGTTGATCATTACATACACTTACAATTTGGCCTGTTTTTAATAAATACCATGTTCCCTTTTTAAAACCAGCTATTGGTGTCTGTCTTATTAATTTGTTAAGGTGTGCCTGACTGCCTAATGCATGATTGGGCACTATGCCGTTTGCTGTTTATATCCATTCTTAAATATACCCACCTAAAAAGCAGCATTTTCTTAACAGTGAATAAGGGCCAATGATTTTATGGCAAGTATAATTTGTATGTGTACTAGGCATACATATTGGAGCTGATTCAGAGTAAAGCTTAAATTTATACAATTCCTATCCAACTGTCCAGTTGGTCAGACATTGCATAAGTGTGTATGCTCACATGTCCACTCATTACATCCAATCCTGGTCACCTGATTGGGTCAAATGATGTTTAAACCTGCTTACAAATCAGGAAACTCAACCATTAATCACCTGACCAATTTACCGCCTTGACGAACATTGAAAAAAGTGTGTATGGTGAGGCAATTGTGTGAGCAGATCCAGGTTGGAGGTCTACTGTACGGTAAAATTGGACAAATGTGTATCAGGGATTGGGTGTCGTTACTGCAAACTTGGTCTGCTGTGGGGTTGTTTTGGACTTGGGTCTGAAGAGCATTGGACTAGTGTGTACCCAGATTAAGTTTGTACGTGTTAAAATGTAAGGAGGTTATGAATTTTAATGTTTGCAGGGAAATTACTTTGCCTTTGCACATAGAACTCACATAATGCTTAGCTTTATGCTAGGAAATGTTACCTCTTAACTCAAATTTGTTTTATTAGATGTATTATCATTTTATTTTAGCATGTAGACCCAGATTCACAGATAGTAATGATAGGTAACTGGCTTGCATAAGTCCCCTTGCGTTACTATCTGTGAATCCGGGCCGGGGTTATAGACAAGAAAGTGACAGGGGAGATCACTCACCTCTACCACGTGTAGTTATAGATGTAATACATAGTACGGAAAGTGTGCATGGGCTTGTATCTGGTCCGTGTGCTCAAATTTTAAATCAACTGTGTTCCCAAGCCATAAAGATATTGTACAACAATTGGTGGATGGCATATTATAATTACACATTCCTAATTGACTACTGCAAACATTCAAACAATAATTCCTGTACAATGTTATCTAGGTTGTTATTTATGTTTTTAATTTAGTCTCTGAGGATGGTTGATACAGTATGTTTGTTACATCACATTTATATTATGTTACGTTCTGTTATATTTGCATTGATCTCATAAAAGCCTCCCCCCACTGCAAAAAAATAAATAAATGGAAAAGCTTGTCAATGCTATATGTGTCGCTAAGGAGGCATAAATGGGGTGACAAATATAATATGTTACCATTTATCTTACATATCAATAAATTAGTTATTTTATTATTTATATTTATTTTATTAACTTATTTATATTTTAAAAATGAAGTGCACTTTTTTTTAACCATTACTGTACCTTTTTTAAATTAAACTTATAAAAGGGAAGGGGTCACAGAGTCTACAAAATACCACCTACCGCCACATAAAGGCGTCAGCACAGTTAGACTGGGGTGGCCAGATTTTATAAAGCCACTGTGGGATAAAATATAGGCGATGGATTCATTTAAGCTGCTGTTCTACGTGATCTACACAAGCACACAACTTAAAAGATGAGGCAAAGATATGTTCCCACTGAGACTTTGTAAAGGTAGCATCAAGGGTTCATTCCCATGATAATTGGGGGCCTGATTCAGAATTAAGAAGGTGCTTAAAATAAGAGAGGAAAGTCACTCCTGGGCTAAACCATGCTGATTGCAGGGGAGTCATATTTCATCTGTTGTAAACAGTATTAGAGATGAGAGGTGATGTTTCCTATCCCAAGTCTAAATAACAGTGTGATAGTAACGCTGGTCAGTATCTGTGTGCAGTAAGCAATTCAAAGATATATCCCTGCATGCAAAGAATACAATTTACGTGACTCCCCCTGCAATCAGGATGGTTTAGCCCAGGAGTGACTTTCCTCTCTTATTTTAAGCACCTTCTTAATTCTGAATCAGGCCCTGGGTCATTAATATGGGGAAGGAGGTATCCATGTCAAGGGTTTTATACCAAAATAACAATGGACCTGATCCAGAACTACGCCTCGGAGTGGCAGAGACGTAAAATCGCTGTTTTGTACACACTGCGCATGCGCACCATAGAAAATACGCACATTAACGTAGCGTAATTGTGAACGTATGGGCCATTCACGTATGTGTCATGTAAATACTTACGTGTGGGCGTGACAATTTTACGTTAGTCCAAATTACGTGTGAAATACATGAAGTAGGCGGGGGTAGTATTTAAAGTGTACAGTATGGGCGTGCTTAGCTGCGTAAATTCGTGTTGCCCATACGTACGTGTGCGGATCACTGCGGTTACGTTGGAAAAAGTTAAGGTAGGGTTTGGAAAGCGTATCTTGACAAAATACATCCGTGCAAGGGGTGTGCCGAGGGGAGTGTAGCGAATTTACGCGCACGAAAATAGGCTCCGCGAATAAACGTACGGCAAATGTAGTTCTGGATCTTCCCCAATGTCCCTCTCCCAGATGAAGTGGTTAAACGTGATATAAAGCGCTCTGGAGAGAGCGAGATACTTCCCCTCTCTATGTCTAACGGTATCCTACTAGCAGATGATTTGGAGATATTTATAATGTTTAGTTGCAGGGAGGTCAAAATCTGTGTTTCAAGCTGTGAAAATGGTCGTATTCCTGAACTATGAGTTATAAGCTGTAGAGAAGAGAAGCACACCTTGAAAGAAGTATCAGGAAATAGCCTAGAATAAACATCTAGAGAAAGATTGCTGGAAGGTAGAGAAAACTACAATGCAGTTATCCTAGACATTGTATGCCTGAAAGTGGTTAAGGCTGCCAAGTGTATTTGGATGCCTAAATTAAAGAGTGACTCTTACTTCCACACATAGAATATACTGCTTGTAATTGTTGTAGGAGAGATGGAGGGAGATAAGTCGGGAGGACTTTGATTTTGGATTTGTTCACTTTGCAAAGTGAAGCTTTTCTAAAAGCAAGCACGAAAGTCTTTACTCTGGCAGTGAGGCTAACAGGCTCGAAACAACAACAAAACTTCATCTGCAAATAAGCCAATTTTGTGAGACGAGGGACAAAACTGAAAGCCTGGCAAGCTATGGATTTTTGCAGCCAGAAGTTTTATTTATTGGCAAGGCAAAAATAAATGGTGACAATGGGCGTCCCTGTCTTGTGCCATTGGTGATAGAGAAGATGTCAGACAAAAACTCATTACTAAACACCCAGGCAATTGGTAATGAATACAATGCTAAAATAGAATACAGAAGAGACTCAAATCTGCGGAGGATCTTGCGCATACTTCTTCAAGGAAGGATACTACCTGGGGTGGCCTGAAACAAAACCTTGAAAATGATAAGCAAACTGATTATCAGTATGTGCTGTATTCAGTATCTTGTCCCCTTAAAGCATAGAGAGATGTTGTGGTAAACCAGCGGGTATCTAAGAAGTGCACCAAGATGAGGTAACGACCATTTTTGTCTACAATTTGGGAGGATAATATAAATGTAATCTGTGGTATAAATAACACGTCCACACCGATCTTTTTAGAAGTCTCATTAGCCATAAAGCATGAGGGGCACTTGTGGTTACAGAAAGTAGGAGAGTCTCAATAAGAAAAGCCAGTCTCCTGTAAAGCTACTATATCTGCTTTTTGGGGAGGAAACAATGAAAAAGTCAAATGTCTCTTAGAAGGAGAATTTAAGCCTTTTACATTTAATGATTACAACTTACCATTAGCCTCTGGGTTAAGTAGTGATAGAAATTAGACTGAATATATCCAGGTGATAATGCTTAGTGCAACAGTCCTTAAGGTGGGTAACGAAAATAGGGGGCATAAAGAGAGATCCAGGGAAATAAACATAGAAACAGAAAAAGAAGAGAAAAACCAAACATGATCAATATATTGGGTTGAAGTTGTTGCTAGAAAATGTGGCAAACCTAACATAGAGGAGACACGCCTCTGAGGTGGAGTCATATACAGAAATAATCATTTAACAAGTAACAAGAAATATTAGAAAAATAAAGATCTACACCCCCAAATTCGCAGAGAACTTCAATTCAATTAATGGCCAACTTTGAATACATCAAATTTCAAATTCAATCTGTTTTCACTGGTGATCCACAAGTAGTAGAGGGGGTTGAACCAGAATAACTCAGGAAAAGAGCAATGTAGACCTGCTTCCACTGAGAGAACAACATGATAACGTAACATGAAAATAAGAATAACAACAGAAAGGTCGGGAAATAATTGTAACGCTTCAGCTTGTTATGCAGGACTTTGGATTCATTGCCCAAAATCACCTTGGGAATGCCTCTAATTTTAAGGTTGTTGCACCAAGCATGAATCTTTTAAATTCACTACTTTATGTTTAATGGCATCAACTTCTGTGTGAAGAAGATCAGGACATTTACTCAGACCATTATTTGATTGGAAGAGATCCCTTATTTTGGTTTCCAGGTGATCTGCTCACTCCCCTATTTCACCAATGCTACCATTTCGTTATGTAGCTTGCGTCTTTAAAGACCGCATGTACACAAACTACATAGCGAAATGGTATGTAGATAGCATAAAATAGTTACTCTGCATGCGTAGTAGCTTTCCACGTGTTACTACATATGTAAGAAGACATTTTCTCAAGTGAGAATCTGGTCCATATTGAGCTTTTGGGTTTTTGTGCCCCAAGTGCTTGATTTTACATTTTTTGGCATTAAACTGCAGTTGCCACACTCTTGACCATTCCTCCAGTCTACCTAGATCATCCTTTATTTTGTGTACCCCTCTTGGCGTGTCTACCCGGTTACATATCTTCCATATCAAATTTTACCCTCGATACCACAGGAAATATCAGCTATAAAGATATTAAATAGCACTGGTCCAAGTACAGAACCCTGGGGCACTCCACTGGTTACCTTACCATTCCCAGAATGGATTCCATTTACTACAACCCTCTGCTGTCTATCCTGAAACCAAGATCGTATCCATGCAACTATCTTCAAGTCCAATCCCAAAGTTTCCAGCTTATTTAACAGTCTGCGATGTGGCACAGTGTCAAAAGCTTTACTAAAATCTAGATAAGCTATGGGCACAGCTCCCCTCTTATCTAATACTTTACTGACCCAGTCAAAAATTTAATAAGATTTGTTTGACATGATCTTCCCCCAGTGAACCCATGCTGCTTGGGATCCTGTAAGTTACTGGATTTAAGATACTGTACATTTTGTTCTTTTACAGGGGCGTCTCTCAAGCAATTGGTAAGAAAATTCATCTTAGATTTGGTACTTACTTTTTATTTCTTCCCTCTGGAAAAATCTCGGAGAGAAGAAATAGATTCCGTATGGGGATGGGGCTTAATGATTTGATTTATGCAAATCACATCATTAAGCCTTGCCCTCTGGCAATCATTACTGTAATCCCTAGTGTTCCAGGGGAGGGTGGGGCTTGATGATGTCATCAAGTCCCACCCATTCCTAGTCACTCTAGTGGTTACAGGGGTTGGGACATGCAAGAGATTTGCCAGCTCCTCTGGATACCAGGACAACTGCCCAAATTTTGGGAGTCTCACGGACATTCTGGGAGAGTCGGCAACCCTGAGCTAGGTCCCAGTCATGATTTCATTGCACCATGATTCAGTGATTCCCACAATTTCCAGATGAGAAAAGGGGTGTTTTTCCTATTTAAATAGACACTGTAGCTGTCCATTGTACCTGCGCTTCCGTGAAAAGCTTACACTATCTCAGTGGAGGGTGTAAGTGCACGGCGCAGATATTGTTAGATTAAAATAAAAAAATATATTAATATAAAAATATAAATGATTTTAATTATTTAACTATATTAATAAATGAATAAATAAACCATTAAAAAATAATGTAAACAATTAACACTACTACAGGGCATTCTGGGGCTTGTAGTACATACTCTGTATATAGAACATCTCTAAAAATGATAAACCATTAATTGGAAAATTAGTCAGTATACTATTGTGTAATGCAGGATGTTTAAAATGTCTTTTTTTGGACTGATTAACACTTGTCAGCTGTGAGGACGATGTGCAGATGATTTAATTGAACTGGGATTACTGCGTAACATTCACCTTGATTTGTCTCTCTAAATAACATCTACCCTGTGTTGGTGCAGGAGATCTGACAGAAGAGATCAGAAACATGGCTAGTGATTTGCCTACAGGTCTGAATAAATGCCCAGAATTCCATTAGAATATGGTGAAAGATTTACTTTGTCGTTGTTCTCAGCCCACGGAACTGTAACCGGATAGATCAGGACCCTGCATACAATTATTTGAGCTTGCTCCTTTGCCACTCTTTTGCTCTGCGAAAACTAGCTCACACTGATTCTAGCCTAAAGACAAAGAACCTGATCCAGACTTCCATGCATGTTCCGTACGCATGAAGGTCTAGATCTCCCCTGGCATTTCCTCTCTCGTGCAGAGAAACCCCACCTTAAGTTCTCTGCATGGATCTAGGTCCACCGGGGCCACCTTCAAAATTTGTGAGGCCTGTGACACACTCGTGGGCCCCGTCCCTTATATGGGTGTGTCCTGGACCTTACAAGTTCTGAAGACGGCCCTGGTGGACAAAGATCCATGCAGAGAACTAAAGGTAGGGTTTCACAATAGAGGAAAGTGACAGGGGACATACTCGTGGGTCCCATCCCTTATGTGACATCATCAGTGACGTCCCGTGGATGGGGCCCCCGCGGACCTGCACTACCATCTGGTTGGTGTGCAGGGAAATTCTTCCCTGCACATTGGCCCTGTAATGATGGCCCACAGCTGATGGCGGCCCTGATGTCCACCCAAACACAAATCTGCGCAAATCTGCCTACTGTCGCCCACTCTCCTTCATCAATATGCCAATCCCCACACACCCTGAGGGGTTTAGGAATGTGGATTTGGTCGAACGCTCCATTGGACAGCTCTCCTAGTGATCCATACGCCAGGAGATCTGTAGTGTAACATCTGCCAAGCGTATGCGCTGTTGTAACGTTTAGGGGCAAGTGGCTTGCGTAAGTCTCCTAACGTTACTAATTCTGGATCAGGCCCAATAAGTTTACAATGTTTTGACAGAGCTCCAACAAATCAGTCCAGTTGAAACGCTATACAATTATCAGGTTGATTAGCCAATTATCGGTAAATGACCTGATAATTGTAGCTTAAATGTGCAAGAAGAGGCAGTAGAGGCGAATGAGAAGAAAGAAGGGCATCGATGGGCCCCCTCTGATTTTTTGTATACCAAGCTCTTTGATTCTAAAGTAATTTGGGATCCAATGAAGGGATTTGTAGAGACGCAACGCTTCAGTAGACAAAATAATGGACAATAAACTAGATTTGTAGATGGTAAAGGCTACAACACAGAAGTGGTTGATTGGGGTTAATAGAAGTCAATATTGGTAGCAGTGGAGTTTAAGTGTCAGGACCCCAAGAGGAACTGGATAATAGGTGTGGGTCGTTGCTACACATGGCACTTTTTTGAAAAAGATGCTTTCTCCAGGCCAGTTGTGCACTGGCTGGGAAATCGATTGCTTCTGCCTCACAGAGGAAAAGCAATCGATCAATGGAAGACAGAAGATGCGGCTTCGAAGAGTAAGTATGAATTTAACCCAAACCCTTACCCTAATCCTTTTCTTCCATTACCCTCACCCTCTCCTTCTCCGCTGCCTAACCCTAAGACTCCCTTTTCCGCAGCCTAACCCTAAGACGCCCTTCCGTGCAGTCTTGACACTAAGACTCCCTTTTCCACAGCCTGACCCTGAGACTTACCTCCCTGCATCCTGAACCTAACCTTAGATTACCCTCTAACACTCCCTTTCCTGTAGCTTAACCCTGAAACTGTTCTCCCCACAGCTTAACCCTAAAACTCAGCAGGGAGTGTTAATCACCTCTCAGATCGGTGCAGCAGGTGCGATGGGGCTTCCACAGCTTTTCCGAAGAATCAATGGGTATGCTGATTGCCATACAGTACTTATCCATCTATATAAAAAAATTGAAAATAGAGCTATTTTTAAAATAGAGACGGACGAAAATTAGCTTTCCATTGTCTCTACTTCTAAGAAAGCAATTTCGTGGTGGCAACTTCCACCGCTGGATAAAAGAGGTAAAGGTCATAGTCAAGATTAACACCAATGCAGTACACATTGGTAACAGGCTAGTAAGCGATGCAGATAACAGTGAGGAAGATGTAAGGAGGCCATGTGATGATAACTTTGAGGAAAGCTTGGATCTGGGTGTTCTAGCACTTATTTAATAATATTTATATCCACTATATAAAACGCAATATACAGTATGGGTCTTATCCAGAGTAACGTTGTTGTGCTGAGCATACTAACGCTCAGTGTACCAGCATTACACTCCCCCTGCCAGATCGTAATAACACTGGGTTACAGCGGCTGAAGGCTACCCTAAGTTCAGCCGGCATAACCCAGTGTAACTACGCTGGGACGGCGGCGTTAGTACGCTAACGCCGCCCTCCCAGCCTCATTACCCTCCCTCCCCCCACCTACCTGCACTAATTTCAGCGTAGTAACACTGGGGGACGCCCCCTCAAGCGTTACTGCACTGAAGTTAAGGACGCCCGATCCAAGATCGGCCGTTTCTGTACCAACACCGGGCAACATCTGCCCGGCGCATGCGCAGATCGGCTTTTAAGTCGATCTTGCGCTGCTGGCCGGCGTATTAACAACATCCAGCGTTGTTCTATATCCAGCCCTATATGTTTAGCTTGCATCTGGCGAATTTTTGAGGATTTAAATATATTTATAGCTTCCTACATTTAGTGACAGTGTTTAATATGTTATGTCTTGTATGCTGTGTATTTTGGAATTTTAATGTTACATAAAAAGCCAGCAGTCATCCTCTGAGCAAAGCTATCGTGAAGTTGCATTAGTGTTTTATTGCACTTTCTGTCAGTTTGGATTGTGTTACCATGTTAGCATGTAACCGTGCATCACTGCATCTGGATCAGAGAAGGGTAACTTAAATTCCAATTTCCAATTTAATCAGCATAATTTTCTTTATCCCATCATGTTTGAACATCTCATATTTTTCCATTGCTTGCGATTGTATTGATTTGAGATTTGATACTGGATAAACCATTTTACAATAAGAGGTGGAGCAAATACAATTTCTATTTATTTATTCATTTTAGCATCAATGGTTTTGCAGAAAGCAGCCAAATACATACAATTTAGAATAAATATATGACACAATCCTTTCACGTCTAATTGAGCGTTTTTTAAACTTGTGAATAAATCAAACACAAGATTTAGGACCAGAACCAGATCAGTTATTTTTCGCTTGGAAGTGCACATCCAGGGTCGTATTCAGTAACCCATGCATTTACCATACATAAGGAGGTCTGCAGTGAACTCCCCTCTCTTGTGCGGGGTTAGCACTTCTGCTGCCATCACCCTCATCATACTGGTGCCGCCGATATCCCGCCACCACCGGACCGCAGGGAAAGGTGAGTAGCCTCTCCATGGTGCTGGGAAGGGAGGGTTAGGGTCAGGCTGCAGGGTAATGAGGGTTAGGGTCAGGCTGCAGGGGAGGGAGGGTTAGGGTAAGGCTGCGGGAGATGGAGGGTTAGGGTCAAGCTGCAGGGAAGGGAGAATTAGGGCCAGGCTGCGGGAGATGGTGGGTTAGGGTCAGGCTGCCAGGAAGGGAGCACTGGAGCACTGAAAGCTCTGTGCTCCGGTGATTAATTGCTATGCCTCATCGAGTTCAAAACTGGCTATGAGGAAATGGCCCTATCGAAATAGGGCCGTCCGAAGCGGGGACCCATAACCCTACCTTAAGTGTCCCGTGCAAATCAGCGGTCTGTACAAACACTGATCCACATGAAACAGTTAAACCCAGCACCTACTGTAAAATTTTTGGTGTTTCCCCCAGCCCTTACCTTACAGTGGGCGCAGGGGAAGGGGAACCATGTCGGACATATGTCCAGGTGTACGGTCCTACGCCAGGAGATCAGTATTGTAACATTTGTCATCCGCTGCGTAACATCTGGCATCCTCATTGCAGAAAATCACCCGACAAGAAGTTTGCCCCTAGTTAGGATCCAGCTGTGATCTGGCTTCGGACCTCCAATACCGCTGCGCTTGGAGCTAAGAAAGTTAAAGCAATATCCTTAGTGCCTAGAAGCAACTACAGACTAAGGACAGGATGTAGCCCTCCGTTATCACGGCGGTCGGAAGTCATTAGAGGTCTGATGTCAAATCCCCACAGTATCCTAAACTCATATTGACTAGGGGAGGGGAGGCCACTACCCTTGTATGTAAGGTGTTCCACTCCCAGGCCCCCATCTTAACATTTTTGTTTGGTTAAATGTTTATGAAATATGTACATTTTTTATTTATTAGTGTACATTATACTGTGTACATATAGAGTAACCGGGAAGTACATTATGCTCGGCATTGTCACTATCATGTTGCTTAAGTTTTCATATTTGAACCCTTGACACTTGGCAAGGCAGAAATATTGTTGTGCTAAATGGTAATTTAGGAGTAAAATAACATACATATGGACATTCCTTGCAATAATATGTACTTTCAGGGGTAAAATGCTCACCTCCTAAATAAGTGTCTGCAGTTGCTGAATTTACAGGCAATTGGCCAAATCCAGACCTAAATGCAGTTTAAGTACGATCTCGTAGCGTATTTACACGATCGTAAGTATTATGCACTCTACCGGGCACTCCCAACGGTCACACGTAATTTACTTGATTTACTAGTGCCAAACACTACCTTAACTTTTCCATGTGTAAGTACAGTCGTACGTAATGGACTGTTACATGTAACGGCCTAACCCGGCCCATACTGTACAATTTAAATGCCTCTCTCCGCCTACAAATCGTATTTCCTACTATGGTATCGATGACCCGCCCCTTTGTTCGTAGTTACGAGAAAGGTACGTATGATCAGAGTTACGACGCCTAACATTTGCTGCACGCATGCACAGAACATACAAAAACTCAGTTACGCAAACGGCTAGCGTAAATACGCTTTCGTACAGAACTCAGGATCTGGCCTTATTACCGGTTCTTTTGACAGTGTTCAATCAATAAAATGTCTCCTTCACCTCACCGCACGCTCAGTCCTCTCCAGCAATTGCTTTTCAGCACTTGCCTCACAACTGCCTCCTCTCCTCACAACCAACTGTCACTTTCAAAGGACCTTCCCACTTTTTTCTCACACCTGAACTCTCTAGAGACCCCGTCCCTGCTAGATGGCGGTTGCCTGGCAACCGCCCTCGTGCTACTTCTGCTCTTCTACAACCTTCTCCATGCATGCTACTCCCAGAACACCACCGCAGAATGGAATCCACTCAAGACAGCACCGCAGTGGGGTATCATCTCTTCCCTGCATCTTGCAGACCCCCACACGTACAGAAAGGGTGCGGGGGTCTGGATCTAGTCTCAAATGCCTAGTAGCCCTTGTTTAGAGCTCCGTGAGTGCAGGGGGTGTGGCTACCACAGGACTCCCTGTCCTCCAGGCTTCATAGTTGCCGTACCTCCTGCACCCACAGTATTTATGTCTCAGTTATACCATGGTTCAGGGGTTCTCACCCCTGTCCTCAAGTACCACTAACGGTCCAAGTTTTTAAAATCTCCTTGCTGGAGGTGTGCTCATAACTGACAGTTACATTTTGAAAGCTCCACAGGTTTTGTATGGAGACCTACAAAACATGGACCGTTAATGATACTTGAGGACGGGGTTGAGAACCCCTGCCTTAGTTGATAAGGGATCACTCTGAAATAGTAATGATATAAACTGTGTGATATGATTCGTAGGGCTTATCAATTCTGCACCTAATAATCCAAAACTAACACTGATCATTTATAATGACCAACTTATATTATTAGCTTTCTGTATAGAAATCTGCTGTACACCTTTAAATGGAACACTGGAACAAATAGCTGGGATGAGATAGGATTTGAAAGCTGTGTGGTCTTGTTATTTCAATTTCCGTGAGTGCTGTTCTCAAAATGTCTCTAGTATGTTGTTCCCAGTAGCTTGAAGAGCTTAGATTTCTCTTGGGAAACCCGCTTTTCTAACAGGGTTTTTCATTCGTAGCTAAAAATCATGTTCCTCAAGTGCACGTTATCTCCTGTACAATCTGAGAACCAGGGCTATACAGAACACCACTGCGTCTTGGGGATTCTATCAATTTATTTTGTTCACACGTTAACAATTTGTATGCAATATTTACCCTCATGAACCTAACACAAAGCAAAATGGGGGACGTCTTTACTGTGAAAATTAAACACTTCATTGCAATATGTAGATTCATTTATAAACTGCATTTACAAGACAAAATACAAAAAAAAATCATATAAAAACTTGTTATTCAGAAAGCACATTTCTAAACAAGAGGAAGGTTTTATTTCAAAAGAAATGTACAGAAAAAGGCACCTTGTCAGTTAAAGGAACTTGTGGATGATCCCTCTTGTAACTGACTAGACCTACAGATGAACTATGTTGGTTGAGGTTTTTAAAGGCTAATCTGATCTTGAACCCCACTGATCCTAGGTAGACCTCTTCAAGAAGCCCCATGGGTTAAAACAGAGATTGTCATCTATGGTTGGTGATCTTTTTAGACAAATAGAGAAGCTAAGCTTTGGGAATGTCACTGATCCCTGTTTCTATAGGAAATTATAGGGACTATTTCTCATTGACTTGTTTTTACATTTTTGAACTACTACGAAAGTACAAACGAGGGAATGTGAATCAGATAACTGTTTGCTTTGTATATTCCTTCTCACTCAGCTTTAGAAATATATCCCTATATAAGTTAAAATTTTGTCTGGAAAACATTTTTTAATAAAATATTATATTTTATTATGTTGTTATATTATATTATATTATATTATAATATATTATTTTAGCTTTGTGCTCTATCCTGTCGGGTTACACATCTCCAACCAAGTTGAGATGATTTATAGACAGAAGGGTGAAAAAATCTAGATATTTTGGGGCTCCATTAAAGAATCTTACCAATTAAGATATTAACAATATACTGTATGAAGCCATTATTATTATGGGGGGAGATGATAATTTTTTTCAGTAAAAAAATTATTTTAATTTAATCAGAGTCCTAATTAGCAGAAGTCTTCACTGTACTGAAAGGAATATTTGTTGCAAATGTCTTCTTCAAAAAGTCATACAGATGCGTTTCTCAAACTATTTCCATCTGTTAATTCCGTTTCACCTGCTGTCAGCTGAAGGTCTTGGGCAGGCAGAGGTGTTAGGTTTGTCAGGTATAAAAATAAATGTGAGGCCGTGGGGCCTGTTTGCTATGTAGACCAGAAACTATATTTAAGCATCAAGGGACACAGGTTCTATAGTTCATGCAGTATATCTAAAAAAAAAAAAAAAAGTACACTTGAAAATACGGATCTCCTAGCAAATGGAAATCAGCTCCCATCTACAATGCGAACTTCCATGATCCATGATCTGGATCAGGCCCATAGTCTTAATATTTAATGTTTTTGGGAATTCCTAATGTTAGTTTAAGTTCATAGACAAAAATTATTTAAGCTATTTATAGTTTAAATATAGCACACAGCAGGGATGCCCCCTTTAAGACACTCTGCCCCCCCAGATCAGATCACAAAGACGTAAACAGTACTGGTTATACATGACTCCTACGGGAGCTGTATAGGACCAAATCTGTTACATTAAATGACAATGACCTAACATATGTGGCCACATCATTCATGGAAACAGATATGGACCTACAGAGCTGGTCTTACAGAGTCCTGTATAGCCAATACTATTTATGTAAATGCATGTCATTCAAGCAGAGATCCACAAAGGAAGGAGGGAGAAGAAGAGAACAAGGGTAATTGAAGCTGAGAAAAGGTTATAAAGGAGAAAAGTTGTGGTTATGGAAAGTGCGGAAGTGGAGACTGGACATACATTCAAGTGGCAAAAATGGAGGCTGGACACATACAGGAAGCATAAATGGAGGCTGGACACACATGCAAGAGGCAGAAATGGAGGCTGGACAGACACATACAAGAGGCAGAAATGGAGGCTAGACACACATACAAGGGGCAGAAATGGAGGCTGGACACACATTCAAGAGGCAGAAATGGAGACTGGACACACATACAAGAGGCAGAAATGGAGGCTGGACACACAGACAAAGGGCAGAATGGAGGCTGGACACATACAAAGGGCAGAAATGGAGGCTGGACACAAACAAAGGGCAGAAATGGAGTCTGGACACACATACAAGTGGCAGAAATTGAGGTTCGAAAATATACAAGGGGCAGAAGTGAATAAATTGATACGTAATATACAAGGGGACGATAATGAATAGCTGGGCGAATACATATCTTTTTCTGTTTGAGGGGGGCTTGCCAAAAAACATTTTTCCACGCAGGCCTCTGCTAAGTCTAGAAATGGCGCTACATACCAGAGATAATGAATGGTATGTTTATTTGATATTTCTGAGGCAAGAGACCAATGTATTTTCTAGTAGAACTTGTATATAGACCTTTGTAAGTAATGTTAAAAATTTTACTTTATTGATACTCAAACTTAAAGCTCTGTCCATACTTCCCTTGTCCGAGGTTCTAGGCACCTTTAGGGTTTAATCAATTTGTTTCAAGGCATCCTAAGAAAAAATTTGACCTGTACATGCTGTGGCACACTGACATGTAAAGCCATGACTGGGAGAGAGGCTGTGCTATACAGACATAAAAAATAACGCATTGTAGATCAGCCTCACTCCTGTCATTACCCAGTAAGCCACAAGGAGCTGCAGGGAGAGAGGTTGAGCTATACTGAAAGTGTAGCACAGCCTCTCTCTAAGCATCTACTATGTGCTGGTTGGCCCTTAACATTAGGAGGAGTTGCAGAGAGCCATACAGCTTCTGAGCTATCACCGGCCTGGACTCACTGTACTCGTTAGTGCAATGTGGCTGGATTAAACGATCAAATAAAAAGTCTTTGCATAATGTGCTAAAATATCCATTTTAAATCAATTAGGAATCAACACTAATTCTGTACTAGAAAAATAAAAACATTTAAAATAAAATGAATTGGTAAAAAGAGTTCATCTTAATTACTTGCAACTATAGTTTGTTATTTATATACACCATAGTCAAATAATGCTAGCTGATTGCAATGCATTCTGACCCATCCAGACAGTAAGATCAATGAAACATTCAACATAGCTGTTGGGTTGAGTTCATATGTGTTTGTAAAAGGAACCGAGCACCGATTAAGTGTAAGGTGATATAAACGACCAGCTGGGCCTTCACAAACAGTAATACACATTAGAATTGTTCTGGAATTATGTAAATAACTGGGTAGTTTTGTTTTGGTTTGAGGGGTGGGAGTTTATGTCAGGTGACCAAGTTTATATAGTTGGTTGTCAGTGTCTAGTGTTCACCCACTTTTGATCAGCGTTAGCCTTCTCTCTCCCTTCAGTTAAGATACATTGCTAACATGTTTAATTTTCTTTCACAGATGAGACATAGGTTAGCAGCAGAGGTGGTGTGTCACCGTATTTATGTTGCCACAGTTTAAAAAAGAGGGGGGTTCAAATATCTGGTAACAGAGGCGCACCCTCGAGTACTGCTGAGCCATCTGTCCCGTGACGGGGCCTGGTCTGCCTCTGTCAAGGTAAGGTGTGCAAGTGAAGAGGTGGAGCCGGGAGTATTGTGGGCACACCTTTATCGATAACTTATGGTTGTTGTTTTAAGTTCCTGTGGTGACACTCACCTGCTCTTTGCCTCCTTGCTCAACCCTAAATATTATAGTTGTTCTCCAATTCCTCCAATTTAATATTTCAATAAACCTATGTTCCCTTTTAAAAGCCAATAAAGTTGTTGGTGTCTTTTGGGCCTGATCCAGACCTACGCTCATGAAATGCTCATGTGCGTGGGGTATTTACACCAGCGTACCTACGATGCACTCCCCTTGGTCGTACTTAGTTTTGCCGTCTTACGCACAGCAACCCTACCCTAAGTTTTCTGATCGTAACCGCGGCCGTCCATAAGCACAATGCGTAGGTACGACGCTTAGCACACCCATACTGATTTAAATGCCTCACCCCGCGCTCGGTGCGTATTTACAGATTTCGTATGATAGGCACGCCCACTCGACCGTATTTACGAAGGTGTTACGATCAAGGCTCATACGCTCAGAATTTCAAAGCGTAATATGAGCGTAACATCTGCCTCGTGCATGCGCAGTAAGTTCAAAGAGCCGTTTTTACACTTACGCCCCTAAAAACGCACCGAAGCGTAGGTCTGGATCAGGCCCTTTATTTTTGAAATGTGTTCATTGTTGTTATTGTGCCTGCTCTGTGGGGAGGTATCAGCTGTTGATCGTTTATATTCAATAATACTGTATATATATTCTTCTGGCCAATAACAACTTTGTAAGACCTAATTGAATTGATTATATTTGGTACCATATACACTAATTGGTTATGTTTAAAGAGCTTTAGGAAGCTGAGAAAGAATTGCCTATCCCAAATCTGTTTACATGAGTAACTCTGGTCTCCATCTTATTTCATGATTTAATGATTTCTTCATTAATTTCGCACTGTGGGGCTTTAAATGTTTCTGGAAACTGTACCCAGCAATGTGTAACTGATCTTTCCTTGACTGCCTGACTGCATTTATAAACCACAAACAAATCCATTAATTAGAGAATCTGACCTACTTTACATGAGTAGCTTGGTGTTATTAGACACACTGCAACTAATTAATCAATTAACACATCACTAAGATAGCAGCTCCGGTTTATAGAAAGCCTTATATATAGGCATCATATTCTAATTACTTGTATCCTGTAAGCCAATGTACTGTAGAAATACACTTTGGGTATTTATTTAAACACTTAGCTGTTAAGAAATGTGGTGTAGACCGTACTCCTCATCCTAAAATTACCTGTAAATCTAATTGGTTAATACTGTAAAGCACAGATATGTTGAATGTTGGTTTTCCGAGGTGTGTTGCTATAGTAATAATAGATTGGATCCAGGCTCTCGATATCTGCTTTCTATGTGGTCGGATCAGAGATACTCCAATTACTCAATCTGCACATGTGCACGCAACCAACCTGATCAGAATATAATCCACTCAGTCGGGTGCAGAAATAGTTTCACTCAGGCCTCATAGCAAGAATGGGGAGTCTGACTCAAGAAGAGGATTGTCGCCATCTATCTGGTAGCTTAAGATAGCAGTACTCCACTTATAGACTGAATGCTGAGTAAGTTTAAGTTTCCAGCCTTTGACATCTTACCGTTCCATGAGTGCATGAGGCTAAAGCGACGCTTCCTGTGCCTGTGGTTATACCACTGTGCTTAATCCAGACTTTCTAACAAATGACACCTCCAAAAACATCGGGAAGGGGCCCAGATCCCTCACAAGTAGAAGTGGTTTCATACCAATTAACAATACGGGTGTGGAGGGGGCGGATGACCAATCCTGATATCTGATCCATGGCCTTTTTGAGTGGTAATGAATCTGAAATCTTCAGGTAGGTTTCCAGATAGCGCCAATATTGGGAGTAGATACCCAAGTGTATGCATGGATAAAGCAGGGACCAGACTGAAGTCTAATCCCACGTCTAACAAAGGGACTGGGTTGAGTTGGCAAGTGGACTTTACTTGTTAGTCAATTTACAATATAGGAATTCTTTCTTCTTCTATTCCTCTTAATGTGTAGCAGTCCAGACATTAGTACTTCAAGGAATTTCCTCTCACTTGAATTGGAGAACTTAAGGTAGACCCTGGCTTTCAAACGTCAACCTGAGTGGGAGTTTTTACAATGTGAACACCTGGATCATAAAACCAGCACTAGCTGATCCTTTGCTTTGGGATGTAATAGCCTGAATCTGTTTTATATTCCATTAATGTAGCTGTTATTGTGACACTTCTCATATTAACAATATATTAAATCCAAGTCCCTGGTAATGTAAACATAATGAGCCATATTCACACCTAAGTAGCTTCGGCTTCTTAGGTGTGTAGATTAACTATATGACCTACTATGCATGCGAAGATAGGTACGATGATTGCCTCCGTGCGGTCTTTAAAGACCGCACAGAGTAGTTTAGTAAGAAAGAGGCGGCCTAATGCCACGTCGGCGAGTGTTTGGTTAGAAGTGGGAGGGGGGAGGGATTTATATTAGCCAGGGAGGACGGGGAGAGGAAAGGTCCACGTGTAGTTTCTGTCTTAAGAAGGAAACTACACAGGGTAAGATAAGGAAGCCCTATGGTACTCTTATGTTCCATATGGTGCCTAAAAAAGGGGGGTGGGCTAGGGGCTGCAACAGTGAGTTAGGCGTGGTTCTGTCCACATCTAACTCACTCTTAAAATGTGAATACAGCCCACTATATGTAATTAAAGGTTGATATATTTAATATGTTTACATTCGCACATGAATCTTTATTTCTAGTTTAGTTATGTTATCTCACCTATTGTTCAGTATTTTATTTTTACATTAAAGGGCAGTTTTGTTAGTTGGGGGTTGGCAACAAATGTGGGGTTCATTCCCAATGGTGTTATCTGCGCTGTCCCCTTTAATATGTAGTCAGACTGGGGGATAACACCTCTAATGTGTTGTTTTGATGGGCATTGGCTGTGCCAGTAATCATGCTTATTTTAAAGGACACCTGAATGAACAGACTTCCTAAGTCCTGATTGCAATCAGGAAATGCTGTTATCTTTGGATTCTTCATTTACTTGCCAAGGGAGAGAAGTATTCAGCACGGAGCGTTCAAGGACACCACCTGTACATATGCTCAACAAACAATTGTTTTCTGCTGTTAACTGTATACCCTACAAGTAAATTAGCAAAACAACACATGAGATTATGGCATACCTTTGACATCACTAATACAGCACTACAAAACTACATAATAGGCATGTTACCACAATCCTTCACACCACCAAAAACCTCATATCTTCTACATACGCTACCTAACCTAACCCACACTGCCCCTGTTTTTATACACCTCTTTATTTACATGCAATATAGACATTTTCTACATCTATTGTTACCACCAAGTGCAATGGCTTTGGAGTCAAAGCATCTGAATTAGAGCTCATGGCCCAATGTCCAGTTTTATTTAAAATATAAGGGGGCCTCTGTTCATGAAGAGAGCAATCTAGGTAACTGTGTACAGGTAAATACTTACTGCTGTACCTGTGCTGCTTCCCAGGTTAGAGGTTGGGGTTAGGAAATAGGGTCGTGGGTTTGGAACTAAGGTTAGGGTTAAAATTAGGGTTTGGAACTAAGGTTAGGGTTAGAATTAGGGTTTGGAACTAAGGTTAGGGTTAGAATTAGGGTGTGGAACTAAGGTTAGGGTTAGAATTAGGGTGTGGAACTAAGGTTAGGGTTAGAATTAGGGTCTGGAACTAAGGTTAGAGTTAGAATTAGGGTTTGGAACTAAGGTAATGGTTAGAATTAGGGTGTGGTGAGAGTTAGGGGCCCGTGTTCACACCTAAGAAGCAGTCATTGCTTAGATATGTATCTTTAGTAAAGAACCTACTATGCATGTGTAGTAGGTCCTTTACGCAATCTACATACCAATTCAGTGTTTTAGGTAGAAAAAGGCCGCCTCTGGGAGGGATTAGTTAGAAGTGGAAGGGAGTTAGATTAGCCAGGGGGGTTGGGGGAGGAAGGGAGAGGCAATGTCCATGTGGACATTGCATGGATTGTTAAGGTAGCCCTATGGCACTTGTAAGTGCCATAAGGAACCTAAAAAGGAGGGTGGGATAGGGGCAGGGCGGTTGAATTAGGTGTGGCTCTGTCCGCACCTAACTCACACCGGATCTGTGAATACGGTCCAGGGTTAGGAATTAAGGTTAATGGGCCGGATCCAGAACTACGTCCATCTTCCATAGACAGACGTAGTTCAATAAACAGTAGCTACTGCGCATGCGTAGTAGCTATTGTACGTAATCTTCGTATTGTTTTGATACATAGATTGCGTATATGCCGTCTAAAAGACCGCATATACACAATCTACGTATAAAAATGATACACAGATTACGTACAATAGCTACTACGCATGCGCAGTAGCTACTGTTTATTGAACTACGTCGTCTATGGAAGACGGATGTAGTTCTGGATCCGGCCCAATGTTAGGAATTTGGGTTAGGGTTATTGTTATACAAAATTATTAAGCCAGTGTTACCATATCCGCTAAGATAGAAGACGCGGTAAGTGTTCTGTATGATCGTAAACAGCCAATCAGTGAATGCTGCGGTCATTTCAGTGCCGGCATGTTCACTGTTGAAAATCAGCACATTGGGTCAGCAAAATGCATTTCATTCCCCACACAACATACAGAATGAGACCATTAATAACGAAAACATATTTATTAGTATTATTTCCAATCATTTTCCCAGCTAATGTTCAGTTACTAAACCTCGAGATAGAAAATAATGAAACTATAAGCATTAAATAAATAAATAAATAAATAAATGACAATTTCACAAACTGACCTTCGTGGCCAAGATCCTGATCTGTGCGCAATGCCGCAAACAGTGTGCGTTGCGCAAATGCATTTGTAAACTTGGCACGGGTTTTGTGCGTATCTGTGTTATTTGAATTGCAAACATGTATGCCATATAGAATACGGATACACAGCAGTTACACTGTTTGCAGATACGTGCATAAATATGCAGAGCAAGAGTACTGTGTTTGGAGCTGTTAATATAGCAAATATAAGTACATTTATATTTCTAAAACATAAATATATATACTGTGTGTGTGTATATATATATATATATATATATATATATATATA
>WWET01000018.1:190508-201137 GCA_011038615.1 Limnodynastes dumerilii
ACTGGTGGCATATGTTTTGTATTTATTATGGTGCCCCGGTGGCTTGTTTTTTTTTTTTATTATGGGGCACTGGTGGCATGTATTGTATTTATTTGTGGGGACATGTAAAGGCTTTTTTATTTTTATGTAGTGGGCACAGTTGTTTTTTTTTAAAAATGACAAAATGGCCATGGTCTGTTTTTTAAACAGGGCATGCTGCCGATAGTAGTTCTACAAGCGCTAGCATGCCCTGTCATTCATGGGCATGCTTGTGCCTGTAGTTCTACTACCTGCAGTATGCCCTGTCGGACGGGAGGTTCATTTATTTTATTTGTTTACACATGGGCTGCGGCGGCGGGGCGGCCGGGGAGGGAATGTTTTGTTTTTTTTTTTTAACAAAAAGTCGGAGCCACTAAGGCTCCGACTACTTTTTACCAAGTCGGATGTGCCTTGCACATCCGACTACTACTCTGAACAGCACCTTACGTGCTATTCAGAGTGGGCTATAGGATGCACGGATGTGCATCCTTGAATAGCCCGTAGTCAAATGAGCATGTGCGATTCCGCATCGCACATGCTCGTAACTCTGAATCAGCCCCACAGTTTTTAAAATATCATTTAAAAGTCATTTCACCAGGTGAGTGACAGTTGGAAGCTCAGGAGTAGAGTATAATGTACCTAATGGAATGGGTCATGTTGGAGGGTCTGGAGGAGCACTAGTTCAAATATATAAATCTTTATTAAAATACCGACAATAAAATTAAAATCAACTCAACATTTCATACATGTTATGCCATACAGAGATATATGTAAAAATAACAGTATTTATCAGGAAACTATAGAGCTGATGATTTTTTTGTAACTTAAAAGGATTATGCCATCATTTTCCCTGTATAGATGAAGCAAAACCTGTAAATAGTAGTATTGGTTTATTTAGGTAGTTCTGTGGTACTAGAAAAAAGTTAGGTTGTATACAAATGGCACAATGGTATGGAAACAGTCCAAGGGCCAGATTTACTAATCTGGTTTGAAAAAGTGGATATGTTGCCCATAGCAACCAATCAGATTTTAGCTGATTTTCTCTAGTATGTAATAGGAAAGTGAGAGCTTGAATCTGATTGGTTGCTACGGGCAGCATCTCCAATTTCCAAACCTGCAGCTTAGTAATTCTGGCCCCAGTAGTACTGTTGTGTAATTTGCTGCCAAGGATCATCCACTATTAACAGTGATAGCTTATTGGGAAGAGAAGACCGAGGGGTTAAATTAATTTAACACGAGGGGTATTAAACACTAGTTGGACACCCCATTGGCCCTCTTTTTATTGGGAAATGGGAGTGCTATGGTCCCATGGAAAGTCAGCGAATGGGGAGATTTATAAGAGGAAAAGGGGGTTGAACTCCTCCTCTTATCCCCAGGACCCAGCTGGAGTCAGCCTGGACAGCGTCAAGGATTTGCCCACCCATCCCACCCTGGGGATTAAGTTTGCCTGTGTTCTTTACGCAATGGGGTAGCTTATAGGGGAAGTGAAAGATAATTAATGGCTCTATAACACAGGCTTGGGTAGGCGGCAGGTCAGTTATGTAATCAGCTGGTTTTTATAAGTGACTTTCTAAGTTTTAGTCGTTTTATGAGATGTTAAGAGACAGGAATCTGAATAGGGACAATTACGTGATTGGCATAATTCATGATTAATAAAACACAATTGGCACATTTGTTTGTTTATGAGTTTGTGTTTTTGCATTGGTAACAAACTCTATTTAATCCTCATGAAGATGCGTCCAACGAGGCCGAGTTTGCCATCCGCATGGCAAAACCCTGCACCGGAGGTGGGGTCTGCAATGCTAATATGGCAGAAGGGGCTGAGTTTGGTATATTCGCATAGATCTGTGCGGTAAACTATCCATGAGGTATGGGGAATGGACACAGAAGTGTCCATACCTCCACATCAGGGGCGGAACTGCCATTGGTGCGACTGGTGCGGCGGCATCGGGGCCCATGTTGATACAAGGGCCCACAGACGTCATCACTGCACCGCCGAAACTCCCCACCAGGTTACCTGAGATATCATCAGGGCCAAAGCAAATGTTTTGGCACCTGGGCCCACAACTCGCTAGTTTCGCCTCTGCTCCACATGTCAGAGTGGAGCATGCATGGAAAGCGTGCGGGGGTCTGAATATGGTCTATTGTTTTTAACTACCAAAGTAACTGTAAAAATGTTTCTGCATTCCACCATTGACATGGCTGTCACCACTGTAAAAAAGTGGTAGAGGCAGATGAAGCACAGACATCACAGCTCGGTGTGTCTATCCTCACATCTTATAAAGTGATGAAGCGTGCATTAAACTACCTCACCCCGCCCACCTACACTAACCTAAACGTAGGGACGCTGGGGGACGTCCCCTCCAGGGTCCCTACAGCGCTGCTGCGGACACCCGATCCACGATCGGGCGTTGCCGTAGCAACGCCGGGCAACATCTGCGACGGCGGGCGTAGGTCTGGATCAGGCCCATAGTCACCAAAGCTTATTATTCTCTAGGCCATACAGAGGCAACTTGCAGTACCAGGCGCTGTGAAAGTTGCTATGCAAGGTGTCACATATGTGTATGCTACTGAAGCATGGTGAGAGTTGTAGCTTTACAATACCTGAGGTACCGAAGTTTGCCTGTAGCTCCTCTAAGCTAACAGGAACCTACAGTTACCATCAACCAGTTCAAAGGTGAAGCTTCTCCTTAGTATGTTCAGTTTGTTATTAATTTAGCTCAAGGTTGACAACTTTTTACAGATTCCCTCCGGGAGAATCCGGAGGGAAGCCATAGATTTTTTGCAAGGGGGCGGGGCTTAATGACACGATATATGCAACTCACGCCATGAGGCCCCGTCCCCTGTCAATCATTCCTGTACTCTCTAGCGTTTCAGGGGATGGACGGGGCTTGATGATATCATCAAGCCCTGGACATCCCTAGTAGCGCTAGGGATTACAGGAGTAACTGATGGCTGGTGGGGCTTGTGGGAGCTTTTTCGGCTCTTCCAGTATACCAGGAGAACTGCCCAAATTTCGGGAGTCTCGGCAACCCTGATTTAGCTTTCAAAAAATGGTTGTCAGGTTAATACAAGGAAAGGTCAAATCAGGGATATCTATTAAACTATGTAGTTATTTTTAATGAAAGCAGCATAAAAGGTTTTGAAATAAACAGCACAGTAACTGGGTACAAAGCTAGACAGGAAAGCAGTTTTTTTCAATAATTTGATTACCAGTAACATAATATTCCCATTTAATAAAACACGACCAATAGTAAACTTAACTGTCGGTCATAAATCTCAGCAAAACAGCGCCCCCTGGATAATCAAGCAGGCATGGCAACTTCACACAAAAATGGATTGCATAGCTATTGATAGACCAGGAAAACAATGAGAATTGTTTAATAGTTGTTTCTTGTACTTACTCCCAGAATTCCATCACTGGAGATGTGGCATTGGCAAATGATAACATACTTCCATTGCTGATGTTGAGTTTTTGAAATTCAACACATTTATCTGAAAACAGAGAAATTATTTAATTATTGTTTACTGCTGAATTGTAGTTACAAACTGTTCACCCAATATATAACAAGATGTATATGTTGCTTTTTATTACATGAATTTCTGATTCATTTTAGGAGTAACAAAAATGAAAACAGAATTCTTATACAGTATGTTAAATCTTCGACATATTATATTTATAAATACAACATAGGACCGGATCCAGAATTAATAACGACGTGTTGTGCATAGGTTGGGCTAGGTGAGTACACTGTGCATGCGATCGGCAGATGTTATGCATCGGAACTCTGAACGTACAGAATTGGTTTCCATATATTCAGACGTCTGGGTATGACAACACTCCATAAGATCGATTAAACGCGTTGTGGGTGGGGGGAGGCATTTAAATTGTACAGTATGACAAGGAACTCCGTACAACAAAAGATACGTGCGGCGAAGTTAAGGTTATGGACACGTGAGTCACCTAAACTCCATCCGTGAGAGGAGGGTGTTATGGGAGTGTCTTAGGGCTGGATCTAGACCTTGTTAAGTGCATGAACTTAGTTACTCAAGGGCTAAACCATGTTGATTTCAGGGGGAGCCAAGTTAATTGTATTCTTTGCATGCAGGGATATATCTTTGAATTGCTTACTGCACACAGATACTGATCAGCTTTACTATCACACTGTTATGTAGACTTGGGATAGGAAACATCACCTCTCAACACTAATACTGTTTGCAACAGATGAAATATGACTCCCCTGAAATCAACATGGTTTAGCCCAGGAGTAACTAAGTTCATGCACTTAACAAGGTCTGGATCCAGCCCCTAGCCTTTAATTAACTTTAGAAACTGTGCACACCTAAAGCACTCGTATTTCTGGTTCCGGTCCACAATTATGAGTTAATAATATATACAGATTGCAAAACAATTAAAGAAAAGCTACATCAATCAGGCATTGTTACATTCCATTATATTAAATTAACCAGCAGTGCATTTAATATCCACTTATTAATGTTTTATTTATTTTATAGATTGCTGTGGAACATGGGGATAATGTACAACCAGCAGTAATAATCTGTTAATCAATATATAATGAAAATGATTATCATTTTAAAAATATGTTTAATCCCACAATCATCTTTGTTGCAGTCATTTGCAGTACATTCATTTTAGATGTAGACCTTATTAAATAAACTTTTAAGGGCAGAATGGTGGCTTAGGATTAGATTCACAGTTAAGAAGCTGCTGCTATTTCCATGCGTATTTTTAAGAACGGATTTTTAAGTGTGGTTCCCTTATTTACGCAATCTACGTAGGATTTAGGAATGAGGTTTCAATAAGAGCGATTCTCAACACCGCTCTTAATGAGATAAGTAAAAAGGGGCGTGCCAGGCCAAGTTAAGAAGGAAGTTAAGAAAAGTGGGTGGGGGAGGCATTTAAATGAGTAGTCAGGGCACGGTTTGCTAATCACATGCGTACTTTGGCAATTTAAGAACAAATATAAGCACAGGAAGATAAGGCAGCCTATGGCCTTCTTAAGTCAGTTAAGAACATGAAAGACGAGGGCGTGTCAAGGAGTTGCCCTGCAATTTAACTGCATATAGTTACAAACTTATCACCTGCTTAACTGTGAATCAGGTCCTTAGT
The DNA here is from genome assembly GCA_011038615.1 of Limnodynastes dumerilii. Classification (NCBI taxonomy): domain Eukaryota; kingdom Metazoa; phylum Chordata; class Amphibia; order Anura; family Limnodynastidae; genus Limnodynastes; species Limnodynastes dumerilii. The sequence continues at coordinate 195,658 of WWET01000018.1, forward strand.
GAGTAGAACTTGTTCCTCGCAGCACTATGGTCATGTTTGATTCCAGTCAAGGCCTTTTCTGTGTGGAGTCTGCATGGGTTTCCTCCCACATGCCAAAAAAAAGTTCTAGTACATTAATTGGTTGCTAACAAAATTAATCCTTTTGCGTGGTAGGGAATGTGACTCTGGGGGGTGGGGGGGGGGGGGGAATGAATCACAAGTGTTTAATGTATAATAACTGGAGGGTGGTGAAAGGGTTGCTTTATAGGAAGGTTGGTGGGTGGTTGGAAACGACAGACTAGATGGGCCAAGTGGTTCTTATCTGCTTGTTAAAATTTTATATTACTACATATAATTAGAATTGAATTATATTTGAATTGAAATGGTCATTTTAGATTCCCCCTTTTAATAAAATAAAGTACAATGGGCTGGATCCAGACTTAAGTTAGTTACTCATGGGCTCAACCATGTTGATCGCAGGGGAGTCATATTTCATCTGTTGCAAACAGTATTAGAGTTGAGAGGTGATGTTTCCTATCCCAAGTCTAAATAACAGTGTGATAGTAAAGCTGGTCAGTATCTGTGTGCAGTAAGCAATTCAAAGATATATCCCTGCATGCAAAGAATACAATTAACTTGATTCCCCCTGCAATCAACATGGTTTAGCCTATGAGTAACTAATTTCAGGCACTTACTTAAATCTGGATCCAGCCCAATATCTTTATTGCTGGTGATAAAGCTTTAAGAGCATGTCATGTATTGTGTGCTCACAAATATTTTTGTTACAATCCTGTATAATTCAGATAAGGAACCACAAGCAAAATGATTGCTACATGGGAAGGAACTTAAACGTTTCATTTTTAATAATGTTTGAATAAATTCATGCTTGCTTTTTTATTTAGGCATTTTGAGTGTACTAACTAGGTCATTGTTTTCTTATCCAGGCTGTAAATGTGACATATTCTACTACATTTTCTCATCCTTGAACTATAACAAATATAAATATTACTGAAGGTTTCTCTGACATTGTTTCTATGATTTTATTAAACAGGAAAGCCTGAATGCAAAAGAATGAATGTTTAAATTGCCAAATAAAAACATAAAGTACAACATGTTTTAAATGACTTGTTATGTAACCTTTCATAAACTAGTGACATAGTAAACGAAAACCCCTTTCACATCACCACAAAATACCCGTGTTTTTTGCCAAGACCCGAGTTTTTGGCCAAAAACCTGGGTATTTGGTGATAATGTGAAAGGTGCAGGGGCCCTAGTCCCGGGTCTAAAGACACAGGAAAAAAGAAGGGTTTTTTTCGGTGTCTGGTGGTGATGTGCAAGGTGCTGACCCAGGTTTTTCTAATGCACCTGATTGGACAGCTAAGCAACAGTAAACAATTCCCTCTTCAGGAGCCACATGCAGACCCGGGACCCAGAATTTCCCGGGTCTACCCTGGCATTTTTTAAGGGACCCGGGTATTTTCATTTTTTCTCCAAAAAGCCCCAGCAATAACCCGGGTTGAAAAAACCTGCGTTATTGCTGGGGTGTTGATGTAAAAGCGGCATAAGTAATTAACTAAAATATATAGGACTTTTTAACTGATTGTAAGGCACAGCACATTTTAGGTTTCCCTAAAGAGAAGATAGCATTTTTGTGAAAGGATTGTGTCTAATTACAGTACAGCAGAGGAAAAATAAATTAAAGACTATAACATAAAAAAATGAAAATGCTAATAAAAGATAAAAAAAAGATAGAGTGAACTATATATTCATGACCATTAAGTTATTATCTCTGGATAATCATTGATCATTAATTCTCAAAGAAGGAATGAGTACACTTTGAATCATCTGGCTTTGCATAAAGGCATATTTGTCATTAATATATTTTATTTGAAAAGTCCATAACGAGTGTAGTTCTTCGGTTTAATGGTCTTCATTTCGAAAAGACTATCAAACTACAGCAATTGCCGGCAGTCTCCATTTTAGAAAGCAGCGGAGATGCGATTCCTGGAGTTGTGAAGAGTCATCCCCTAAAGGGTAAGTGTTTAACCTAATCCTAACCCTACCTTTCCTGCAGCCTAACCATTTCTTCTTTATTCCTAACCCTAACCGTTCATGCCTCGCAGCCTAACCATAACCCTCCCATTAAGCCATAACCCTAGCGCCTAACTCTAATATATCCGCTACAACCGGCACAACCTCTCGCTGTTAAGAACGGGGAAATAAGTTCCCATTTTCAATAGCAATTTTCTATTTTCACAGCTGTTTGAACAATGTTACAGCCACCATTCAGCTGGCTACTGTATCATGTTCAAAACACAACTGCTCGAACCAGCAACCGCATCCCGTCAATAACATTCATTTTCAGATGTGTTAAGCTAAAAGTAAATGCATTACTCTAAAGAAAACTGATAAACCCCTCTGTCTCTACCTCTGCATCTCTGCTGTATCAACTGATTTCCCAATGAAGATTGTTTAACATAAAACCTGCAATGTAGTATTTTTAGCAGCCGGGAAAAAGGCAGTGTAGACTGACAGACTGTACACAAGCCCTTTTCATAGAGAAGAGTGCTGGTGTCCTGGCTTCAACCATTCTGGCCTGTTTCATCATTTCCAGAACCCAACAACAGTCATGTGCGGACCATGTGGCTGTTCTGAGCAACCTGTCTATTCTGCATGTGCACATGCAGAATAGAAACATAGAAAGTGACAGCAGATAAGAGCCACATGGTCCATCCAGTCTGCCCAGTTGTTTATTTAAACTATACTGACCCTAGACCCTATTTATCCTCAATTTAGTTTGAGATTTAGGATATCCTTATATTTATCCCAAGCATGTTTCAACTATTCTACTGTGTTAGCCTCAACTTCCTCAGATGGGAGAATATTCCACTTATCTATCACCCTTTCAGTGAAGTCATTTTTCCGCACATTTCCTCTAAATCTATAACCCTCCGGTTTATATTCAGGCCCTCGTGTTCTATTACACCTCTTCCTTCAAAAAATGCCCCCTCCTCTAGCCGGTTACAACCCTTGATACATTTGAAAGCTGCTATCATGTCCGCCCTCTCCATTCTCTGGTCCAAGCTATACATGTTTAGTTCCTCTAGCCTTTCTTGGTATAATGTGTGACACAGGCCATGGACCATTTTAGTTGCTCTTCTTTGCACAGTCTCTAATGTATTTATGTCTTTCTGGAGATATGGCCTCCAGAACTGAACACAGTATTCTAGATGAGGTCGTACCTAAGATCTATAAAGGGGCATCACTACTTCCCTCTTTCTGCTACCAATTCCTCTCCTTATGCAACCAAGCATCTGACTTGCCTATCTCATTGCTTTGTTACATTGGTTGGCTACCTTTAAGTCACATGAAATAATGACTCCTAGATCTCTTTCCTCCTCAGTAGTTTCTAATGTAGTGCCATTAATGATATATTGAGCTTTTGGGGTTTTGTGCCCCAAGTGTATCATTTTGGGTGGGGCGGGGGGAGGGTAACAGGGGGAGTGCGCCAGAGCTACACTGGCCGTTCTTACAGCCAGACGGCCAGCATAGTTCTGGATCTGGCCCTATGCCTACTAATTTCTAATTTCCTGGCTTTAACCCAGTTGAAGGATGAATAATGGATTACTGACAAAATCTGCTTCATGATGTAACCCTTAGAGACCCTCTACCTAGGAACACAGTGATGGATAGAAAAATCTTTACTTATGGTGAATTTTTTTTTCATTCTATAAAAACCACATATATTTTGCATTAGATTTAGATTTATTCAGGAAATATTTGAATAACTTTTGTTGTTTCATTTCCCTTACACCTCAATGTACTGTAAAATGAAGAATGTGATGTAGATTTGCACAAAAGTCATTCTAGAAGCACATCACGGGGGAACCGACTGATGGTCTTAATAAGTATCAGTCACATGCGATACCCATTGTTTCCATTGGTAATGTACATCAGAAATATGTAGCAAACCTTCATAGCTATACTGCCACTAAGCAGATGCAGCCACAGGGACATTAAGAGCCAGATTTACAAAGCTGCGGGTTTGGAAAAGTGGAGATGTTGCCTATAGCAACCAATCAGATTCTAGCTCTCATTTCTATTTTACATACTAGAGAATGTCAGCTTAAATCTGATTGGTTGCTATGGGCAACATCTCCGCTTTTTCAAACTCACAATTTAGTAAATCTTGCACTAAGTATCCCATACCTCTAACTTTGGTAACAGGAGAATTCACCCACATCTACAGAATTAATTTTATATCCTTTTATCCTTTTAAATATCTGGAATGCAAATATCATATATATGAATTAACTTATTTTAGAACTACATTTCTTGTTTAAAAGAATCTCTTGCATTATTATTATTATTATTATTATTATTATTATTAATATTCAAAATATGTTTTACCTGTATTCCATTTATGTCCACATGTTGCCCAGGGAAGCTCAGCAGAAAAGCAGTTAAATAAATAGAAAATCGCCCAAGCTAATATAATGATGTAATAGACATTTAAATGCGCCTCAATCACCTGGGTTGCATAGCCAATACCTAAAAGCAAAATGAGACATATTTAAGAAAATAGTCCATGCAAAGCAAAGGTTTAATACAACCATGTCACATGGTAACAAACACAATCAACAATATAAGATGTTCTGTCATAACCTGCCATGTATGCAGGCATTTGTGTTTCTGCCCTCAGGGCAGTGTTATGAGCTTCCTGACATAATATCATTATTTTCTTTTATAAAATACTGAATGTGTTTATGTATCAATCATGTTCTCACTCCCCCGCCCCTCTCTAGGTTTATATGTGAGTGTGGATATGTTTGTGAATTACAAGTTACAGAAATCAATAATAATAAATAACTTTGGGCCAGAACCAGACCTACGCCAACTAGCGTATTTACGCTCGCCGTAGTCATAAAAACTCTGAACATACTTACGAGGTTACAATCAACAGCGTAACAAAGAGCGAAGGGGCGTGCCAGACATATGACACCCATAATTAGGCTTCGGGGGCGTGCTTAGGTGCGTAAGTACGTTCAGCCATTACGGCCGACAGCAGTTACGCTTGGAAAAGCTAGGGTAGGGTTTGGTAAGCGTATAACGGCTAAAATACGTACCACCGAGGGGAGTGCATAGTAATTACGAAAGCGTAAATATGCTATGCGTTGCAACGTAAACCGAACGTAGGTCTGGATCTGGCCATTTGTCTTAAAATATATTATTACAATGTAGTTATAGAAATAAAACATATATACATACATGGTAAGTACGTCATTACGGCCGACAGCAGTTACGCTTGGAAAAGCTAGGGTAGGGTTTGGTAAGCGTATAACGGCTAAAATACGTACCACCGAGGGGAGTGCATAGTAATTACGAAAGCGTAAATATGCTATGCGTTGCAATGCAACCCGAACGTAGGTCTGGATCTGGCCATTTGTCTTAAAATATATTATTACAATGTAGTTATAGAAATAAAACATATATACATACAT
>WWET01000018.1:203957-215992 GCA_011038615.1 Limnodynastes dumerilii
GTAACACTTTATGTATACCACTTACTTTAGGAGAGATGACCACCTAAGGTAAGTGCATACACGTAGGGGGTAATGTTAGTTAGGTTTACATATTTTTACACATGTAACACTTTAATAAGGCATTGTAAGGGTTAATGTCTGTTTAGTGTTTTTTTTAATTTATTTTTTTACACACACTGTAAACGGAGCGCTGCATGGCTACAAGTGTAGCCATGCTGTATACACAGAATTACAAGGATCACCTTTGCTGATCCTTGTAATTCAATGAGTACAGCATGGCTACACATTGCAGCCATGCAGCACTTTGGATTTTTAAGCACAAAAACACATGTCTGTTATACAGACATGTGTTTTAATGGTCGCGATCGGCCAAAAAACATACATTCGCCCCTCTATAGAGGCGAATGTATGTTTTGTGATTTAAAGGCGATTTCACCACGATCCTGGTGAAATCGTCTTTAGTGAATTACAAACTTCCTATGTTTGTAATTCAAAAAAGTCGGGACCGCGAATTTCAGACCCGCGATTATAAAAAACGAAAAATCGTGTGATTTTTAGCTTAGTGAATACACTTTGGCGATTTTTAAGCTAAAAATCACACGATTTAAGGGCATTTAGCCCAAATCACGTTTAGTGAATGAGGCCCAAGGGGTGTGCCAATTGGAGTGTATAGAAGGTACGCACGTGTAAATACGCTATGCGAGTAAACGTATTGCAAGCGGAGTTCTGGATCTACCCCAATGTATTTAATGTAAATCTCAGAGTAGCTGTTTTGGAGACTTGGGGACCTCTGCAGGGGGTGAGCTCTCAATTTAAAAATACATGATACATGACCCAAAGTTGGGACTCTGACAGTTTTAGAGTTAGGACCAAAACAGAGAAGCCTTGTAAGTGGCTGGTGGCTTATAATATATCTGCAGAGGTATGGAACTAATTCTCTGACTTTTATTTTAAAGATAGAATGTTATGGTTTGTTGCTGGTTAATTGCAAGAGTGCTGGGGTGTCTTTTGTATCTGTATAAATACATGTATTTTGGTTTTGTTTCAAATTGTTTTTCAGTTTCTGTAAAATAAAGCTGACATCTTATTTTGGTTTTTAAATCTGAATTTCATGCAAAAATTTTATTTATTGCAAAATGTCACATTTTGTCCTACATTAGTATTTATATAATGCATATGTATTCCCACCAATGCACAATCTATATTTAAGTTTTTTGTGAGTCATTTTCTGTTTGTGCCAACACTGCTGTTGATTAAATTAGTTTCTTAAAGGTTGTCACACAATATACAGATTAAACAATGTATACACGATTTTTCTATTGTCCATAATTATTATTATATCCTCATCAGAAATATCCCAAGCAATCCAGTGCTGTCACCCATTCATCCTTTGAGCAGGTAAGCTCAGAGTATTATGCTGTATCCCCTGTATGCCAAATTTGCATTCATTGTGTAGCCTGCTCAGAGGTGTAGCATGGATTAATGGCACCCGGAGCAAGTGAATGCTATGGTGTCCACCAACCCCATCCTACCAAAGTGTAGTGGACCATGAAGCAGGGTGAGCAATGTTCCCTAAGATTTTGATGGTTTTTACTTAAATGAATATTGATTGTTGGGTTCTTCTCCTCCTGACTCATGATGATTCTTACTGCACTAAAAGTCTGTGGAGAAAATGGGTGTGGGTCTCCGGTCAGAATGGCCCAATTTTGAAAGGGCCGTTTCCTCCCAGTCAGTTGCGAACTGGTTGGGATTGTGATTGGATATGCCTCAATGAGCACCAAAAGCTCTGTGTTCCAAAATGGTAAGGAAAAATAGTCCCCCACTCCTTTCCCTAATTCTAACCCTAACCCTCCCCTCTCACTACCCTAACCCTAACCCTCCTTTCCTGGTAGCCTGACCCTAACCCTAACCCTCCCTTACTTGCAGCTTGACCCTAACCCACCATCTCCTGCAGCCTGACCCTAACCCTCCCTTACTTGCAGCCTGAACCTAACCCTCCCTACCCCGCACAGAGAGTTTACTCACCTGTCCCTTGGTCCGACGATAGAAGCGGTGGAGGTGCAGCAGAGGGTTATCGTCCTTTCCAAAGGTGAATGAGTGAAGTATGCCGAACAGCATACTCACCCATTCTAAAAAAAAAATCTGAAAATGGTAAGTATTTGCAAAAAGGGACATACGAAAAGGAACTTCCGGATGTCCCTTTTTCAGAAATCAGATTTTCTAGACGGAGAAGGCAACAGGGAGAAAAAAACAACTAATTGCCATTACACATCTCCTTTCACCCCCCATTACATATTTCCCTTCCTCTGTTACACATCTGCCTTTCAGTCTCTCCCTCTAATGACATACCTGCCTTCTTGTGCCCCCTCTCCAATAAACTTCCCCCTCCCTGCACGCCTTCCATACACATGGCCCCCTGTACATTTACATATTTCCCTCCTTGTCCTCTTTACATTACACATCTCTTTATCTATATCCAATCCATTACACCTCCCCCTTCCTGCCTCCCTTACATTACACATCTATGGACATGTCACACTATATAAAGAACATGTGGGGTATAATATAGGTCTGGGAATGACACATACTATAGTATGTGATTTATATTAGGGTTTGGGAATGGCACATTATATACAATATATAGTGTGCCATCCTAATATGCTCCACAAATATTTTAATATGTGTCATTTCCAGACCCATGATAATTCCCACTTGTACATTATATAGTGTGCAATTGCAGACCCCCTAATATTATCCCAAATGCAATACTGGTATATTAGGAACCTGGAGATGGCACTTGGCTGTGCTCTGCAACGTCTCTTTGGTCTGCCAGCCAGGGCCGCCATCAGGGGGGGACAGCCAGGCCTAGTGTCCCGGGCCCGGACAGAGAGGGGGCCTGACATAGTCCCAGGCCTCCTCTCTGTCCTGCCCAGTCCCAACTGTCCTGATTTCCGTGGGACAGTCCTGATTTCGGTGCACTGTCCCGCTGTCCCGCCCGTTGTCTTGTTTGTCCCGATAAACAGAGAATTTTTTTTTCCATTTATTTGAGCTGCAATTAGCCAGTTGTCCAGCAGGTGGCGCTGTGAGGATCTGGTAGAGGAGGCTCCGCACGCAGGAAATCACCTCTGCACAGTTCCTGAGTGTCACTGTCTTCAGCCAGTATCCAGCATGTCTCCCCTGCTACCACTGCCCTGCTCTCGACTGGTGAGTGGCCTGGGGGCCCCTACCCTATGCTGTGCTTGTCCTATCTGCATGGCCTGTGGAGGGATACAGATAGTGAAAGGACCAGGGAGACTAACAGCCATAACAAGGGGGCAGGTGAAGGCTGGCACTGTCAATGGGGGGCAGATGAAGGCTGTCAATTGGGGGTAGACATGGAGGCAGGCCCTGGCAATAAGGGGCAGAAGGAGGCTGGCACTGGCATTTGGGGGCAGACATGGAGGCAGGCACTGGCAATAGGGGACACATAGGGACTGGCACTGACGATAGGTGACAGACATGGAGACAGGCACTGGCAATAAGGCACAGAAGGAAGCTGGCATTTGTATTTGGGGGCAGACAGTAAGTGAAAACACATGTTGGGGGCTGGTGGCTCATGATGGCAGTATTGTGGGGAGGGGAGACTGGAGACACATGATGGGTGTATTGTGGGGGGGGGAGACTGGAGACACATGATGGGTGTTACACTCCGTTAACATGTCTGTATTTCTGTTCTGTTATTTTACTGTTCTATTCATTTTATGCCTGCCTATTTTACTGCTATGTATCTGCCATTGCTAGCTGTGCAGCTAGCTGCACATTCCCAGCTGCAGCTATTAGCTCTGGAGGTGTGTCAGGCCCTCCTCACTGATTGGAGGAGGGTTCTTTAAATAGCTGCTGCTGGGATCTGCACACCGTCGGTTATAGCGTCTGGTCCTTGCTTTATGCTCGCTGACATCATGTGCCTGATAAGTGCTTTTTGCTCTTGCTACCCTGTTATCTGATAGGTGTATGCATGTAAAAAAAAAAAATTCCAGGGGGACCCCGCATATTTTCAGTCCTGGGCCCCACAATTTCTGATGGCGGCCCTGCTGCCAGCACCTGGATCACAAGCCCCACCAGCTCAATGCTTTGCTACTCCCCCATTTGCTGCTGTTGCAAAGCCACAGCTGGAAATTTTAGCAGTAGCGGCCAAAGGAAATCTGGCGCCTCTTAAGCCTGAATTTGCAATTAAAGGACTTTAAATAGTAATTTATTGACACACAATTCAGTCCTGCATCCTGGCTGAAAGCGCCTTCCATCCATTCCTATGTAAAGCTCTGGTATGCTGCATTCTACATTTCTGCCTATTTGTCTATACATTCTCTCTACCACCAGAGTGCATACCCTCCAACTGTACCTATTTAGCGGGTACAGTACCGATTTTTAATGCTCTGTGCCGGCTAAAAGGTCTCCTGTGCCGGATTTTGGCCCAGCAGTTCCCTCCCCCTATGCTCACTTACAGACTCCTACAGCTCTATTAAAGTGACAAGACCCTCTCCTGTGAGTTCTTAGCTCATATGATAAGGTGTAAAATTAGATTTTACACCTTATCACACTTGGAAATGAGAGCAGATTAAAGCCACGCCCCTTTATGGAACAAGCCACACCCCCTTCACAGACACACCCCGCCATGTGTACCTATTTTTCATGAAAAAATTTAGAAGGGTGTGAGAGTGCTCACACACAGTGAATCAAGTCCGCATCGCGTGTCAAAAACTCTCAATCAGGTCCATCGTGCCCAAGCACAGAAATAAATACAGAGTGTAGCACAATGTAGAAAAAAACACTCAAAGAAATGGACCCTGAAATAATGGAAATGACTGTGATGATGCTGGTGTGTGATCTGCCCATGGGCACCTGGAAGCTGTCACAATGCTTGTGATATTTTGTGTTCTGTACATTTTCCAGAAAATCAGCACCCAGCAGCTCCATATTATTATTTTCATTTTATTTTACTATTTTTGCTTTTAAATGATAGAAATTGCATACATTGTGGTTTTAGCTTGGTCAGGTCATCTGAAAGATTCCACTGTGTCCTTTATTAAATCAGAAAGACAAGAACACATAGGGACTGATCCAGACCTGAACTTAATGGGCTGGATCCAGACTTAAGTAAGTGCTTGAAATTAGTTACTCCTGGGCTAAACCATGTTGATTGCAGGGGAGTCATATTTCATTTGTTGCAAACTATTAGAGTTGAGAGGTGATGTTTCCTATCCCAAGTCTAAATAACAGTGTAATAGTAAAGCTGGTCAGTATCTGTGAGCAGTAAGCAATTCAGAGATATATCATAGTTGCCTACTTTTGAAAAATAATTTCAGGGAGAAAAGTAAAAAGCATAGGGGTGGTCCCTGCGTCACCAGGCGGCAGTCCCTGTGTCACCAGGGGGCGGTCCCTTCATCGCCAGTGTTTGTGTATGGGTGTCTTGCAAAGTAATCACTTACACATTTCTAAAGTCAAATATTTCTAGTTGGTGGGAGTTCATATAATGTAATAAATATCTACAACAGCCTTTGTATGTATTAGAATAATTTTATGTATTCTCCACACCTTCCTCCTACTCCCTTGTATTATACAAACTTCCGCTACTCCCCATGCATTCTCCAGACTTCCCCTGTATTCTCCAGACTTCTCCATAAGCCCCTGTGTATTCTTCAGACTTCCCCATACTCCCCTGTATTCTCCAGACTTCCCCATACTCTCCTGTGTATTCTTCAGACTTCCCCATACTCCCCTGTATTCTCCAGACTTCCCCATACACCTCTGTATTCTCCAGACTTCCCAATACTCCCTTATTTTCTTTAGACTTCCCCATACTCCCCTGTATTCTCCAGACTTCCCCATAATGTCAGCCTCCATGTCTGCCCCCTTATTGCCAGCCTCCATCCGCCACCTTAATGTCAGCGTCCATGTCTGCCCCCTTATTGCCAGCCTCCATGTCTGCCCCCTTAATGTCAGCCTCCATATCTGCCCGTTAATGATAGCCTCCATATCTGCCCCTTAATGCTAGCCTCCATATCTGCCCCTTAATGCCAGTCTCTATATCTGCCACTTAATGCCAGCCTCTATATCTGCCACTTAATGCTTGTCTCCATATCTGCCGCTTAATGCCATCCTCCATATCTGCCCCTTAATGCCAGCCTCCATATCTGCCCTTAATGCCAGCCTCCATATCTGCCCCTTAATGCCAGCCTCCATATCTGCCCCTTAATGCCAGCCTCTATATCTGCCCCTTTATGCCAGCCTCCATGCCAGCCCATTTATTTATTTTCTCACTTACCTTTGATGTATTCTGTCTTCCCCCGCCGCGCTCCTGTCTGGCTCTCCCTCTCCCCGGCGTCTGCTCTGCGTGTTACGTGATCACTGGTAATACAGACCTCCTATGGGAGCCCTGTAGGACCAAATCTCTTTACTTGAATGGCAGTGACCGTATAACTTAGGGTCACTACCATTCAGTAACAGGTTTGGTCCTACAAACTACCTGTACTGGGCTCTGTGAAAAGGCACAGCCGCATATAACGTGGCAGTGGCTTTAAAAAAAAAAAAAACTACTTTTGGAGGCATGGCTCAGCTGAGCTTGCTTCCGGGAGAAAAGGGTGCTCTCCTGAGATTCCGGGAGATCTCCCAGGATTCCGGGAGTCTCCCAGACATTCCGGGAGAGTCTGCAACGATGAGATATATCCCTGCATGCAAAGAATACAATTAACTTGACTCCCCCTGCAATCAACATGGTTAAGCCCAGGAGTAACTAATTTCAAGCACTTACTTATGTCTGGATCCAGCCCAAGATATGCATGATCAGAATTACGATACGTAACACCTACTGCGCACATGCACAGTGCATTCCCACAGCCAGATTTACGTATGCAGCATCGTGGTGTTAAGTCTGGATCAGGCCCATTAACCTTAACCTTTTTTTCTGGTAATAAAAGGTTTATATATAAATGTTGAATGAAAGTATAGGGATATAGGGATCAAATCAAGAACTGTCTCACAAGCACCAGAGAGCTTGTTTTAAAGTAGAGTGAAGCATAGGTAGATTTTAGAGGCCATTGATTGAGGCTAGCCCCTTTTATGGTAGTAATAGGAACAAGAATAATTTTCAAATCAGAAAAATCACTATATGGTTTTAGATCTGTAGTTATCTGTACTTAAATTAGTAGAAACCTTTTTGTAAATGAAAGCTGCCTTTTGCATATAGCAGTTATATATATATCCCTGTGTATTAGGTTTAGAGTATTGGATTATTTGACATGTTGCCAAGTAAAACACAAACTTAGAAAATAAGTAATAAATTAAATAATTATACAGATCTTTGAAAAAAAAAGTTAAAATCTCAGTTACAGAAGTCTCAGGTATAGAAGATTACTTAAAGTCTGAAACAGTTGAAGATAGTGAGAGTCACGGAGTCTTCAGGGGTAGTGGGGCCATGGTGGATCCTGTGTCTCATGCCAACTATTGCTTCCAGGAAAGCCACTACATAGGAGTGAAGAAGAGAAAGTAGAGTAAGGAGGCCTCAGGTAGGATGGGAAGATCCAGATTAATTTTTTAATTATCAAAAGTTTTTTTTTTTCTTTTGTATTTATTTAGCATTTGTATTGTCTGTACACAATGCAATGTCTTAGAGTGTTGCTTGTCAACAAAGAAGGAATTGCACGATTTTGAAAGTTGAATTCAGACAGCGCTAAATAAACTAGTTGACCCCTTGATGGATATATTATTAGAGTATTTTCTGGGCCTATAGCCAAATACTGAACATAATGGGCCTGATGTAGACTGAGATATCAGCCATATAGCAGAGTGTATCTTCAAACTGTTGCACTTTGCATAACCAAAACAGAAATGTTTGCAAATTTGGTGCTTTAGAATCAAAGGCAAGTCATAGGGGAAGGAAAGGGGTAGACTAATGCAATCGATGCATTGTACAGGCTTTCCCACAAATGAGCCCAACTACATCCTGAACATTAGCATAAGTGCTCCAAATTTACAGTAAGACATTATCAACAGCTATAGAGCATGTCTAAGCATGCAAAGATGCTGGTAGCCAAGACTCCAGAGGTATAGGAGATCACTATATGCACTTCTACACTCCTGGTTGTTGTCCCTCAGGGCTCTGTCCTTTTTTCCTCCATACCTCCTCTCTGGATAACCTCATTAGCACCATTGGCTTCAACTATCACCTCTATGCCAATGACACCCAAGGGCTCAACCCCTCTGTCCTTTATAAGATTTTCAAGTGCCTTGTGTCCTTATCCACACTGATGGCCCGACACTTTCTTAAGTTAAACATGGACAAGACGGAAATCATTGTTTTTCCTCCCCCTAAGATCTCCTGCCCTCCCTGTCACCATAGCAGCTGGTGACACCTCTGTCTCCTCCTCCCAAGTTCATAGCCTAGGAGTCATCCTTGACTCCTCCCTCTCCTTCACACCTCATATCCATGCTCTCACTCAAACTTGCTGCTTCCACTTACTCAACATTGCTAGTATCTGACCCTTCCTTTCTTCTGATGCCACTAAAAACCTCATCCCCTCTCTTGTTATATCATGCCTTAACTACTGTAACCTCCTCCTCATTGGTCTCCCACTCACCCATTTCACTTCCCTCCAATCTATACTCAATGCCGCTTCCAGGCTTATCTTCCTCTCATAACGCTCTACCTCAGCCTTTCCTTTATGTCAAACCCTCCACTGGTTTCCTGTCCACTTCAGACCCCTCTTTAAACTCCTTACCTTCACCTTCAAGACCATCTCCTCATCCACTGCACCCTACCTCTCCTCCCTCATCTCCATGCACACCCGTTCTTACCCTCTATGTTCTGCTAACCACCGCTGTCTGACAATTGTGTCCCAACTGATAACCACATCTCGCTCGCCTATACAAGACTTCTCCTGTGCTGCTTCACTGACCTTAAATGACCTCCCTCTTCCAGTCAGGAAATTTGTGGAAGTCCATTGCTAAATCTAGAAATTTAAAGCTAGGTGACGCCAACAAATAACAATTCTACTATTGAATCCCTTTTACTTAATTTTTTGTATTTCTTTCTTTCTTTCTTTCTTTATTATTATTATTATTATTATTATTATTATTATATTCTTATTCAGCTAGCTCTGCATACTGTATGTGACATTCTGGGTCTGATCCAGACCTGAACATTCACCATTCTCACTACGTGATCAGAAAAAAGTGTGTACACAATTACAGTAATCCGGACACGAAAGCAACTCACTGAAGCGGTGGAGAGACATAGTCAATGTACAGTAAGGGCATGCTCACGAAACTGCACTTGATCCAGACAGAAAGCACAGACATAAGTGGCACAGTCTATGTCAAAACAAATGCACCAGCCACGGGGCATGTCTAAGGAATCTGCTGACAGCTGACTCTACACAACCCTTTGCATTGGCATTTATCCTTTGGTGAGAATAAAAGTTAATAAATAAATAAGAGGCGTGCTTCTGGATGTCTTAGAGCTCACCATTTTTTTTGCGGCGGAATGTATAGCACGCAGGACGCGTTCCTTTTGCATGTAGATCAGGCAGAGCTGGGGCATGGGTTTTTGGAGTCATCCTGCAAACTAAAAGTGGGACGAGGGGGTACTGGGAGGATTAGCTTTGGTGCTTAAGCCTGCCTGGTGCTGCAGCCCCCCATTAGGAAATTGCTTATTGCTGTTTATCCTCATGCTTGCTGATGCCGCCGACCTCATCATGAGAGTTGCTGCCTCAGCCCGACTGTCATACAGACAGTGTGACAGGTGCTGCAGCTTATGATAAGGTCGATTCTGCGCAGTGGGAAGAGCGCCTCCAACCTAGCACTGTCCTGCAGGGTATCACCCCTCTCACTATATTACACTAGCCTTGGGTTCATGCCCTCTGTGCGTTTGAATGTATGAAACAGATAATGAATGTAGGAGAACCTCAAAAATGACTGAATTCAAACCTAAGAACCTGCTGTCATAAAAACTACACTATGTATGTAGTGGCTATGTACATAGATTTACTACATGCAGGCCGCATATATGCAATCTATATAACAAAAAGTTACGTAGATTACGTAAAAAAGATACTACGCATGCGCAGTATCAAATATCGTGAAACACCGGACATATATGCAATACGTCCGGTGTTGTGAATCCAGGCCGCAGTCTTTAAAAACCGTACATAGTATTTTAAGTAATAGGAGGCGTGCCAATGCCGCCTCTGGGAAAAGTTGGTGGGGGGAGGTATAGTAAAGAGCCAGGGAGGGCGTGGGGAAGGGATCTCTGTGCATATTTTCCATCTTAAGAAAGAAGACACACATGGTTACTTAACTCTTACATGCCATTAGGCTCCTAAAAATGGGAGCGGGTTGTTGGGCTGGACAGGTGAGTTAAGGGCAGATCTGACAGCACCTAACTCACTCTTAATTGTGAACCCGGTCCATAGGGTGGACTTCAGATGCTCCTGCCAGGGGCGGATTGGCCATAGGACTTACAGGGAATTTACCAGGTAAGCCGGTGTCCTCTGGAGGCCACTCAGCAGCTCCTATTTTATTTCAAGAAACTTAGAATGTTGACTGTCATAAGTGGTGGTTGCTAAAATGATGTCTGTATAGAATGGAGATCATTAGGATGTTGTATTTATTGAGTGGTGGTTACTGTGAATCTGTATATATTGGGAGGTAGTCATTAGGATGTGGTATTTATTGGGTGGTGGTCACTAGGATGCTGTATGTATTGGGTGGTGGTCACTAGGATACTCTATGTATTGGATGGTGGTCACTAGGAAGCTGTATGTTTCGGGTGGTGGTCACTGGAGTGGCAGTGACTAACTGCATTGCATAGAGGTCACTATAAAACTCTTTATTGGAATATGAAATACGTGTCAGTAGGTTCTTTATTCTGCACTAATCCAGTTTACATATTTTTTTAACCCCACCAATAGTTGATCCCACCCACACGTGGCCGTTGATCCCAATCCGCCCTTGGCTCCTGTAAATGCATAATGCTCTTATGCAGAACATCAGTTTAGCCTATCACAACATATGACAACAATTCTTTCAATTATCACTTTGATCATAAAGGATTATACAACAGATTGTTCAGATTATTCAAATGACACAACTGCATACGCAGGTAAGCATTAAAATTGTCCTGTATTATAAATAATTCTAGAGTGACAATGAGCTCTATCTTCAGTTCCGTGCCAAAAGTGTATTTTCAGATCCATTTATTTAACGGTAACATGTTACAATAGAGTAAGTAGAACTGCACAACCCTCCTACCTCACCTCCCTTTCAAATAGCCTTTTCTTGTATCATTTTAAACCACTATGTTAGCAGCAATAAGCCTCACTGTGCCACCTCACACAAAATCACTGGTTATATCCTGAAAGCTGACAGCATTATTTGCTTTTACAATATTCTTGTACACTATAAGGGCCTGATCCTGAACAACGTTTCACAGGGACTTCCGCAAATCATTTAGCCATTCAAATAAGGGGTTGGGGCAGGGAAGACTCGTTACGACTAGGTCTGCGTACATTTGGATTCAGACCTAGTCATAAAACTTAAGGTAGCAACTACTGGCAGCAAGGAGTACAGGGGGCGTTCACTCCCCACTACAGCTTCGTAACTACGGACTCCCCAATCGAACGTCAAGTATGCGGAGGTCAGAATCTGGTCTTAAAAGTGTACTGGAAAAACACAGGGTTAGAGCAAAGTAAATATCACAAGGAATGCAAGAATGCAAGACTGTAAATAAAACAAAATAAACTAACTTAAGTCAATGTACACCAAGGCTCCCGACTTTTTAAAACTTCCCCTGGGAGATCCCAGAGGGAAGCCATAGATTCTTGCAAGGGGGTGGGTCTTAATGATGCCATTTATGCAAATTGTGTCTGAACCCCGCCCCTGACCAGAAATGCCCCTTTTTTTTTAGTATTACTAGGGATGGGGGTGGGCCTTGATTATGCATATTGGGCCTGATCCAGAGCTACGATGTTACACTGAGCGCTGTAGCACTCAGCGTAACATCG
>WWET01000018.1:216430-237966 GCA_011038615.1 Limnodynastes dumerilii
CGACGGCGGCCGTAGCTCTGGATCAGGCCCATTGTATCATCAAGACTCATCCTGCCCCTAGTGACAATAAGAATAGTAGTGTTGCTAGGCAGGGGGTGAGACTTGAGGGTGTGGTTTGTATGAAACTTCAAGTCTTCTGCAGGATACTGGGAGAACTGAGTCGGCAACACTTATGTACGCTTTATATCTCCATATACTGTAGTGGGTTGTTCAAAACATGATCATCAGTAGAATACATAGTTATAGGCCCAGATCCACACTTAGGGCTGGATCCAGACTTAAGTAAGTGCTTGAAATTTGTTACTCCTGGGCCAAACCATGTTGATTGCAGGGGGAGTCAAGTTAATTGTATTCTTTGCATGTAGGGATATATCTTTGAATTGCTTACTGCACACAGATACTGACCAGCTTTACTATCACACTGTTATTTAGACTTGGGATAGGAAACATCACCTCTCAACTCTAATACTGTTTGCACAGGTGTAACTAAATGTATTAGTAAGTTATTTAGATTGTAATTATAAATGTATTGGTTATTTATAAGTAATATAAAAAATGTTTATTTATTCTTCATGCAGGTCTGCTACAAACAATAATGAACAACTATTTTATTTTACAAAAAAATATAAAAAATATAATTTCACTGTCAGTTGAGATGGTCTCTGCCGTTGTTCCCTCTATTATACTCTTCTCCTCATTGTTCCATCTGCTATACCCCTCTGCCACTGTCCTCTCTCCTATAACCCTTATCCCACTGTTCCACCTATTATACATCTGCCCTGCTTTTCCCACTATTATGTCCCCTCCCCACTGTTCTGTCTATTATAGCCCTTTACCCACTGTTACATCTATTATACCTCTGCCCTGCTTTTCCCTCTAATATACCCCCTCCCCACTGTTCTCTCTACTATACCCCTTTTCCCACTGTTCCATCTTTTATACCTATGCCCTGCTTTTCCGTCTATTACAACCCCTCCCCACTGTCTATTATAACCCACTCTGCCACTACCCCCTCTATTATACCCACTCCCTGCTGTTGCCTCTACAACACTCTCAACACTGTTTTCTTGAGCCCATAATTGTTCCTAGCCCCTTCTTCTATTTCATTTATTTCTAATCTTCTCCCCCTATCACTCTTGCACTCTCCTCTCACCCCTTAATTACTCCCTTACGCCCTGAACCAGAGGTGCACGCAAAGCAAAGAGCAGCGCTCATGATGTACTTACAGGGATGCGATCGTGGCTGGTAGTCATATTCCCGGCACTTAAAATCCCTGCGGTTTAAATACCTCCACGAGTTTCCCGACACTGAAAATCCCAGCACGTAAAAAATCCCGGCGCATAAAATTCCTGATAATTTAAAATACCTACACTGAAAATCCCGGCACGTAAAAAATCCCGGCGCATAATATTCCTGATAATTTAAAATACCTACACACTGAAAATCCCGGCACGTAAAAAATACAGGTATACCTCAATACATAAAATAAGTATTAAAGTTAATCAAAAACATAAAAGATTAGAATGGCTTCTGTAAAACAGATTATATTTATTAGACATGCAAATTAAAATTATCATAACAATTAAACATACGATAATACATGAATCCAACAACACGTTTGGGTGACTTCTATAAAGTATTCATAGATTGTAGTTGGTGAGAAATAGTGTGGATGAGTTCCATATATGTTAAATCATTTTGACAGGTTCAGCTGTAGGAGAGATGTAATATGTAGTGGTTAAATCAGAGTTCTTATAGTTTCACAATATTTTATGTGATGGATCTGTTTGATCCCGGGTTTAGGTGTATTCTTTATGCGATTTCATCAGAAGAAATCGCACGCTGGCGATAAAACACGTTAAGGTGGCTAATCCAACACACTAACCTGACTTCTAACCTGACTCTTGATCATTTGAACTGTGTGAGAAAGTGTGCTGATTGTGACCAGTACATTCGTAAGCTGAGAGGCCGACGGTAACAAGGCATTGCTGGGCTTACGAGAGACCGAGCGGCTCTGTTCTCTCTGCGGTGACCAGCAGCGTCTGAGCCCAAAATAACGGAGAAGCAGTACGGCAAGTACCAGGACTCTTTAACATCAGGTACCAAGCATTATTTGGACTGTGCACATAGCGCTCCCGAGGATCTTTGTGGAAAACAGACCCTAACATAAAGAATACACCTAAGCCCGGGATCAAACAGATCCATCACATAAAATATTGTGAAACTATAAGAGCCCTGATTTAACCGCTACATATTACATCTCTCCTACAGCTGAACCTGTCAAAAGGATTTAACATATATGGAACTCATCCACACTATTTCTCACCAACTACAATATATGAATACTTTATAGAAGTCTCCCAAACGTGTTGTTGGATTCATGAATTATCGTATGTTTAGTTGTTATGATCATTTTAATTCGCATGTCTAATAAATTTAATTTGTTTTACAGAAGCCATTCTAATCTTTTATTTTTTTGATTACCTTTAATACTTATTTTATGTATTGAGGTATACCTGTTACAATCTTAGCGCTCGTCATTATTTGTTCCTGTGTTTTGTTGCCATTGGGGAGAGCAGACCCCAATATATGATTAGCAGCGCTCACTAAGTAACAGGGTTAATAGTCTCAATTTTTTCCTATGCCTCTCTAGTCAATTAACTGGTTTTATATTGATAATGTAAAAAATACCTAAACACTGTAAATCCTGGCAAGTAAAAAATACTGCAAAGCAACACCCGACTTCACAAAACGCTCGCTTTTATTAATGCGGCGCTGGCAGGGCATGCTGATGCTTGTAGTGCTACAAGCAAATAGTCTCATTCCTATGCCTCTCTAGTCAATTAACTGGTTTTATATTGATAATGTAAAAAATACCTAAACACTGTAAATCCTGGCAAGTAAAAAATACTGCAAAGCAACACCCGACTTCACAAAACGCTCGCTTTTATTTTATTAATGACACAGCACACATTCATCAATTGCCCGACAATTCTCCAACTGTCTCAAAATACACCTTATATCACACAGCACACATTTATCAATAGCCCGACAATTCTCTAACTGTCTTAAAATACACCTTATATAACACAGCACACATTCATCAATTGCCCGACAATTCTCCAACTGTCTCAAAATACACCTTATATCACACAGCACACATTTATCAATAGCCCGACAATTCTCTAACTGTCTTAAAATACACCTTATATAACACAGCACACATTCATCAATTGCCCGACAATTCTCCAACTGTCTCAAAATACACCTTATATCACACAGCACACATTTATCAATAGCCCGACAATTCTCTAACTGTCTTAAAATACACCTTATATAACACAGCACACATTCATCAATTGCCCGACAATTCTCCAACTGTCTCAAAATACACCTTATATCACACAGCACACATTTATCAATAGCCCGACAATTCTCTAACTGTCTTAAAATACACCTTATATAACACAGCACACATTCATCAATTGCCCGACAATTCTCCAACTGTCTCAAAATACACCTTATATCACACAGCACACATTTATCAATAGCCCGACAATTCTCTAACTGTCTTAAAATACACCTTATATAACACAGCACACATTCATCAATTGCCCGACAATTCTCCAACTGTCTCAAAATACACCTTATATCACACAGCACACATTTATCAATAGCCCGACAATTCTCTAACTGTCTTAAAATACACCTTATATAACACAGCACACATTCATCAATTGCCCGACAATTCTCCAACTGTCTCAAAATACACCTTATATCACACAGCACACATTTATCAATAGCCCGACAATTCTCTAACTGTCTTAAAATACACCTTATATAACACAGCACACATTCATCAATTGCCCGACAATTCTCCAACTGTCTCAAAATACACCTTATATCACACAGCACACATTTATCAATAGCCCGACAATTCTCTAACTGTCTTAAAATACACCTTATATAACACAGCACACATTCATCAATTGCCCGACAATTCTCCAACTGTCTCAAAATACACCTTATATCACACAGCACACATTTATCAATAGCCCGACAATTCTCTAACTGTCTTAAAATACACCTTATATAACACAGCACACATTCATCAATTGCCCGACAATTCTCCAACTGTCTCAAAATACACCTTATATCACACAGCACACATTTATCAATAGCCCGACAATTCTCTAACTGTCTTAAAATACACCTTATATAACACAGCACACATTCATCAATTGCCCGACAATTCTCCAACTGTCTCAAAATACACCTTATATCACACAGCACACATTTATCAATAGCCCGACAATTCTCTAACTGTCTTAAAATACACCTTATATCTCCCTCCCCTGCAGCCTGACCCTAACCCTCCCTCCCCTGCAGCCTGACCATAACCCTCCCTCTCCTACAGCCTGACCCTAGCCCTCCCTCCCCTGCAGCCTGACCCTAACCCTCCCTTACCTACAGCCTGACCCTAGTCCTCCCTCTCCTACAGCCTGACCCTAACCCCGCAGAAAGACTTTACTCACCTGTCCCCCCGTTCCGGCGAGCAGTGGCGGAGTGATCTGTTTTTTCCTAAAGTGATTGGTGAGTATACCAAACAGCATACTCACCCATTCATAAACTTTTTTTTATAAAGGTGTAAGCTTCGGAAAAAGGGACATTCTAAAAGTAACTTTTGAATATCCCTTTTTCGGAAGCCACACTTTCTAACCGGAGATTGCAACTGGTAAAAAAGATACTACGCATGCGTAAACTCTGGACGTATATGCAATACATCCAGTGGTGTGAATTCGGCCTTTTGGTCCTCAGTAAAAAATGATTCCCCACAATCAATCATATATGGAGAGCAAGATCGAGAGAAAGATTTCTCTCTATATATGATTGATCATTGAGAATCATTTTTACTGAGGATCAAATGTGGGACAGTTCATACCTGACTCCTCATACCACTTAAGGACTTGTTTACTTACCTGTATGCCGCCTAAGAGTTTACTTGGACTTATACAAACTTTTATAAATTCATAATCTTTTTATATTTTTATATATTTATTTATCTGTGTTTATCTAATCATTGGCAATATATCTGCACTGTTTTCTCACCACAAACCCCTCTTTTTATATCCATGGTACTTGTTTTAGAGTTGTATTGGACACTTTAGGGTGTTTAGTGCTGCTGCAGATTACATTTAGCGTTTATAAAGAACTTGGTCCAGATTCACAGTAGTTTTTGTCTTATGCATGTGTAGTAGCTTATTTACACTATCTATGTACCATTTCTGTACGTAGATTGCATAGCTCAATTCTTAAAACAACGTAAGACGAAAACTATGTAACTGTGATTCCGGACCCTTGTTACCTCCTTTTTATATATATTTATGTGACTGTATACCTGAATTTATTTCAAACCACAAATTGGAAAGCAATGGTCTACATGTATGTATAGGATAGCTATTCCCCTGAGACTCCCATATAGAAGAAAAGAAAGAAAAATGTAGTGACTGCAAAATCCTGTCCAGGGTCCTAAAAACATTAGTCCTCAAGGACCTCTACAGGTGCATATCTTCAAGGTCTCCTTGCTGGAGCACAGTTGTGTCCGTGATTGACTGTGAAAAGATCCCCAGGTTATTCAGATATCTCCCTTGTGATTATGAACAGACCTGGAGAAATGTTTCAGAAACCCTCTTCTCTCTGTTATGTATCTGTTGTGTTTGCTCCAACCTCTCTACTATAAGAGGGTCCCACTAAGATTAATTAGTGGACATATAGTATAGCATTGCTCTGATGCTTGAGATCTGTATTCTATCCTTTTCTTTCATTGTTTACTTCCATTAACTGAAACCTTAAATACATTAAACCCCGTCCTTAGAGATTATGGACTCCATTTACTAATAATAGTGCAGCGAGTGCTAATTCAGTAATCCTGGCAATAACTTTCCCCTCATCTTTACTTTTACTTACTGCTCTGACAAAGTCTACAAGACTATCTCTGGCATCGTTCGGTCTAGCTTGGACATGAAGTCCCGGTGCATGCACAGTGGCTGTCTTTAGGGACATGGAAAATTTCAAGTTCCGAAAGTAAAAAAAAAACGCTGTGCATGCGCCGGGACTCAATCTTCACAGACAGGCGTGTAGTGCTGGGCAGGTACATTTTACTCTATTTTGATTTTTTTTTGCCCAATGGAATACTCATTGGTGTTCCTTGTTCACATGAAAAGGAACACCACTGGTGATTCCAGTGGGCAAAATATATATTTATGTATATCAGATTTTTTTATTAATTAATTTATTAATTATGTAAAAAAAATTAATTCAAAGATAATAGTTTATTTGTTTTCTATTTACATGCACATGCTGTGTATTCCAGCAGTCTCCCAATATATAACTCCCCTTAATATGCCATATGGACAGTGCAGAAATCTTAAGGTAGGATCCTGCTCTCATAAGTCCCTAGGTGCGTTACGATGTAATGGGGATCTGGCATCATATTCAGTGCAGCAGAAGAGGAGTTTTGGATCTAGTACATGAATTCACATGATGCAATAGAGTAGCCTTGCTTTGATTACAGAGAATACTTACAAAACAAATCTAATATCCAATAAAATAACACAGTTTTTCTTATTCTACCATGAATGGGGTTGTCCAATTACAATTATGTTGCAAAGGAATTTACTTTTTCATTTGGGTAGAATTATGGATCCCAGTCAGCAAATTGAATCTCCCAGTTGACTAAATAAGAACTACTTGTGATAGACCCTCTCCCATTTCCTCCTCCATTTGTGTTGCATGTTTTATTGGTCTAGCCTCAGTTTAAGTGACTCTAACAAATGCTGACTGCACCAACAAAATCAATATTCAATTGTGCTCTAAGCCCTCCATTAGACTTTTGTAGGATGTCTTTGCTAAACACTTCACGGAGATGGCAAATGATGATTGGTTCACTAGATTGATCTCAGAAACTAATTATACAAATCCTTTTTAAATGAGAGTTAGTCATGTAAAAAAAATTGATTCGCCGATATGGACTATTTGTGAAATAAAACTTAAATTTGCCAAAATAAAGTACACGTCCGGATTCACAGTTATGTCGTTTTCCTCTTACGTATGTTGTTTTGTAGCTTATTTAGGCTATCTACGTACCATTTCTGTACATAGATTGCTTATGCAATCTACATACAGGAATGGTACGTGGATAGCGTAACTAAGCTACTACGCATGCGTAGTAGCTCAGTTCTTAAAACAACGTACATAAGACGAAAACTATGTAAATGTGAATCTGGACCTTAATGTATAATTACAGAGATACCATCAGCAGCAGCAGCACAGTTTCGATACTGATAAGCGAAAAAAAGAAAAAAAAAACACAATTTGGCGCTAGAATAAATACACCACAAACACCCTAGACGCAGCTAGAAGTAGGGGTCGTGACTCCCCAACACAGCCCAAAGCAAAAAAGAAAAACCAAATGCCAGCGCTGTCTAGGGGCCTGATCCAGACCTACACTCGCAAGCGATCGTACACTGGTCGTAAGCGTAAATTCGGCAGAAAAACGCACTGCGCATGTGCAGAGTGACAACTTCCGGTCGTTCCAAAGACCTTTCGTAGCGGCGATTCAGGCGTCCGTATTCTTTGTGTTTTTTCCGACGACGGGGCGTGCTTATATTACGAAGTTAGTACGGACGCTGGAGTTAGAGAATGTAGGTGGGGGGAGCCATTTAAATTGTACAGCGTGCTTAGTCCGGTACAATCAGCGCATCGCTACGAAAATTCGTACGCCCGGAAGAGTTAAGGTAGGGTTCAGTCGGCGTACGGAGGTAAAGGTAAGGGGAGTGTCGTGGGAGTGAAAGTTTTTACGCTGGAGCGATAATACGCTCCGCTCTCATGCGTAGGTCTGGATCAGGCCCTAGTTGACTGACTACCTAATATGCTGGAATTCGCCACATGGAAGACATTTGATAAAATTGTGTTTGACGCGACGTCAAGAAAATGTACACATTTTGTAACTCTTGAACCAGTCCTATGTATGTAAATTTCTCTTGTAGGAAAGAATTTTCACTGATTATACCACTGTTCTGTTGATGAGCTTATCTCACGATGCACAGAGACCATTATATATATGGACAGGCTACATTGACACCAATTAGCCCGTTATCACACAATGGATGTACAAGAACACACTTCAAAGATAAACAAGGGATGAAGTAGAATAGCGTGCGTGTATTTTATTGTTTTAAGTGTGTGTAAGCACAACATAGGCAATGAATGTGCACTTTTGTAAAGGACACCCTGCATCTGTATTGTGTGTGCACGCACTTAAACCAGGATGGAGAATAATCAGTATAGTGTAGTGTATAATGAGTGGGTATTAAAATCTGTTTTATTCTTAAAATAGGCAGGTTTATTAATTGAGTCACATGAGCCACATGGCATCCACTTTTTAGTCCTTACTCCTGTTGTTCACATGCAAAGTGCTAACAATCATAAATTATGTATCTAAAAATAAAAAATAGGTGTAAGTACAGCTCTAGATTAGACCCAATCTGTCCACTTTATATATGTGCAACCTGATTAGAAGCGCAATAAAACATAGATTTTATACAATGACCTAATCATTTGGTAACAATAGAAACGATTACAAATCACACTGCATTGTGTACAAACACCATTATCATAAGTAATACATGTAATGGAGGCAACTAAAAAGCGTTACACTACTGCCTCTATTTTACAGAGGGATTTAATGGATAAAACAGCTTGTGGATAGTATCCTGTTTCCCAAGTGCTCAATTTCTGACTGTAAAGAGAGTTTTGCTTTATGTTATTATATCATATTAAATAAAAATATCTTTACAGATTGATTCATTGTAGGCTAGGGTATCAGCACTTTGGATGCAGACGTCCCCAGTGTCTTATGTTGTGAATCATGGTTACTGCCAGAGCAGGCAACTAATTAGTCCCTGAACTTAAAGACAAAGCTTCACTATTAAGGTGTCAAAAAGACAGGTGAGGAGTATTTGTCTTGCTGGGCTTCTGTTTCTTTCCTGCAAAACAAATCTTCCACCAACATCATTGTATTAAATATGTGACTGCATGGTCTCTAATATAAGCATTGAATGCCACTTAAAGCCCGCCGCAGGTAACATGCTGCTGTGATGAATTTGCTATAAAAATATATTTATTTTCTTCCAATGCTTTATTTAAATAAATTCACCAATTCACCAAACACATGCACACACACACACTAACAAGCAATGGAGGATTATATTCCCAGTAAAGCCAACCAACAGACAATGGATAATTGTTGATCCCTTATTTCATTAAAATTCCATGTTGAGCATATTTTCAGTTGTAAGCAAGGAATGTACCTTATATAACGATTATGGGTAATTATATAGGACACGTGCTAGGAAATTCTTTTTTTCTAATCTAACACAATACTCAGACCAGGAAACGTCTCATTAAATCAGTTTGTGTGTTTGTTTTCTTTTTGACCCATACAGTCATTTTCACTCACTTAATATTCATCTGAATATCTATATAACAATAAATTGATTTGATTTTGTGTCCCTTGATACAGTAATACGTCATTTTCCCATTCACAACCAGCTATTCCCTTCTTAAAAGCCCTGAACTTATCGAAAAGATACATTTACAACATAAATTGAGTCTCTGCTACTGTATATGTTTGCATTTTGTGATTTTATGTAGCTATTCTCTTCCTATTTTTGTTTTAGTGTGTGAAAGTGAAGATGTCTTTTTGTCGCATCATGTAATGGTAAGTGTTGGATTGGGACATTCATAGTCTAATGGGGAGGAAAGGAATTCAATTCAAAATTAAAATAATGAAATATAAGTTTCTTAGGGCTAGTTTAATGAGGACCTATGGGTTTTAGGTAACATTTTCTTCCAATCAGGTTTATTTAATGCTGGTACACAAATGCTGTTGATAAGAGTACAAATAACCACACATAGTTAAAGACACATAGAAGCTACACATTTAATAAAGACATTCATTATGTACCTCAAGAACCGGGTCGAAAAATTCTGTAAAAGTATCTTTAAAATTGGTGATTTGACCCCAGTGCAGCTACTGTCTAACGTTTGTGCATGACTTTTTCCATTTGCTGACCAGATAGATTTGTTCAACTATTTTACTAAACAAATGTAATATTTCTTTTCTCCAACATACATTTATGGTAGAGAATCCCACAAATGCTGTTACTGTAGAAATCCCTTCTACTGCTGTTATTTTGTCCTGAAGCCAAGAGTGTGTTCATAAGCTCCGTAATTAGAACTTTGCCTCACTGAGGTTAAAAAAAAAAGTGATACTGAAAATGTAATTTGTGGTGGGAAATGATAGGTTAAGGAATGACTTTGTAGAGTCCTTTATCAAGTAAAGACTTTGGGCAGGGTGCTGTGTAGGAGAACAATAGGAGACAGCTGTCCAGCACTGGATACTGTACACTTACAGCCCTACCAGACATGACATCTTACCTCCACCATTCTTGTAGCAGAGATAAGGAAATCTCCACACGTTTCCAAGTCCAATAATTTCCCCTGCCACCGACAGCACAAATTCCACCTTATTGTTCCAGTGACCCCGTTCCTTTACTTTCTTATCATTGCTGTGAACCACGTTAGAACTTGAAGCTTCTGCATCCAAGACGTCCTCTGGTTTCCCATTAATGACAGGAATGGTCTTTTCTTGTGTCATAATGCTTATTGAACCTGCCAGTGAAACACACTTATTCAGTGTACAAAGATACTCTCTAAAATATCCCCTAGTATAAGCAGTAAACATCACATGTATATCCAAACCCATTAAGAGTCAGCGTTGTTCATATTGTTTATGTACCAGCTACCTGTAATCTACTGACTTGTTCCTGATCCAAACAGTTATCTGAGCTATTATGACTGTAATTGTCTTTACAATGATGTTATATGAAGACACAACGCATGCCTTTTAGGATGTATATTTTGTTTACATTTGCTACTACACCATGAGTTTCTGAAACAGAAAATGTGTCGCTGATCAGCTCACTACGATGCTGTGTAATTGACAGGCACAAGTTTATGGAACAAGAACCACGACATGTTGTGCTCAGCTATCTGCATAGAATACAAGTCAATATCGTGTAATCTGCATATCTACCTCCATGCATATGTCATTCTACAAGGATGTATTTATGTTTATCGATCTCCTATGATCCTAAAGCTCTAAGGAGCATTGTCACATCATTCCTGATCTTCTGGTGCTTTAACTGCAATAACATAAAAGAAATCAAAATCTATATACAGTATAAGCAATCTTACCCTAGTGTTTTGGTGAGTGTGACGATAACAGTGGATGGTAGTAAGGATGTTCCTGTTCCCGTTACCCATAAAATGGATAATTTGCAAATGTTCTGTCTTTGCAGGAGTGATCTGATGGCAGCCTCCCCCTGCTAACTCCCCCTCCTCTTCCTCCCCCTCTCCCAGACTATCCATCTCACACTGTAGCTCTCTTATCTGGGGATTACATCTAAGGTGCACAACCATTAAGCATTAAACAAAACCTATTTATGTCAGGTGCACGTTTTTCAACGGGGATGATTATTAAATTATTAAGATGCCTTTGACTTGCAGCAAGTGGGCAGTATTCAAGTAGAACAGTCTGATATGATGTAAAAATGAGACGGGATGTCTAATATTAACAGACACACATAGGGGTAGATCCTGAGCTACGTACGCAAGCCTATTTACGCTAACCGGTGACGTAAAAACTCTGAATGTAAGTACCTGCCTCGTAGCAACAGAGTAACTATGAACGAAGAGGGGTGAAGTCCATGGGTGTGGAACCCCGCAAAGAAAATCTGAATTGCAGAAAGAGGCCTTGCAATCAATCCACGGAGCACCGAGCCAGTAAAAATAGTCCCCACTCCTTTCCCTAATTCAAACCCTAACCCTTCCCTCTCACTACCCTAACCCTATCCCTCCTTTCCTGACAGCATGACCCTAACCCACCGTTTCCTGCAGCCTGACCCTAACCCTCCCTCCCCTGCAGCCTGACCCTAACCCTCCATCTCCCGCAGCCTGACCCTAACCCTCCCTCCCCTGCAGCCTGACCCTAACCCTAATCCTAACCCTAACCCCGCAGAGATAATTTACTTACCTGTTCCAGGTCCGGCGACAGCAGGATGGCGGAGGGATATTGCGCACTGCAAAAGTGAATGGGTGAAGTATGCCGAACGGTAATTATAGGAAAAAGGGACATTTAGGAAAAAGGGACATCTGAAAAGTTACTTTCGGATGTCCCTTTTTTTAAATACAGAGTGACGTTGCAGAAAGTGTAACCGGACATCAATACGACACCCGTAATAACGCTTCGCAGGCGGGGGGAGGCATTTAAATCGTGCAGTATGGTCGTGCTTAGACACTTACTTATGTGAAGCCTTTACGTGCGTCAGTAGTTACGCTATGAAATGTTAAGGTAGGGTTTGGCAAGCGTAAAACGGCAAAAGCATGTATGCACGAGGGGAGTGTCTAGGGTGTGCATAGAAAATACATTAGCGTAATTACGCTACGCCTTGAAAAGTAATGGAAACGTTGGCCTGGATCCGGCCCATATAGAGTAGCCCTGAAGATCAAATAAGATATATTCAAATAATATATATGTATATTCAAATAATAGTAAAGCATTGTTTACCGACATTGGCCCAGATCCAGAACAACGCTTGTGAGCGAATTTATGCATGGCGGAGACGTAAAATCGCCTTTTGGTAAGTACTGCGCATGCACACCATAGAAAAGACGCTCAGTAACGTAGCGTAATTGTGAACGTATGGGCCATTCACGTATGTGTCACGTAAATACTTACGTGTGGGCGTGCCAATTTTACGTGAGTCCAAAATACGTCTGAAATACGTTAAGTAGGCGGGGGTTTGTATTTAAAGTGTACAGTATGGGCGTGCTTAGCTGCGTAAATTCGTGTTGCCCATACGTACGTGTGCGTATGACTGCGGTTACGTTGGCAAAAGTTAAAGTAGGGTTTGGAAAGCGTATCTTGACAAAATACCTACATTCAAGGGGTGTGCCAAGGGGAGTGTATAGAATATACGCACACGAAAATACGCTACGCGAATAAACGTACGTATTATCTATTTTTATGCTGGTTCTCAACATCACAATCATTCTTAATACAAAACAACAACAAAAACTCCTAAACAATATGAACTAACAAAATATATATGTTGCTATACAGTCATGAGATATTTGATCCAGAAAAACATAGCTTAAAATGCAGAATTTAGTGCTTCATTCATTTTTTTTTTAAGATTTAGATTTATGGGGCAGACATTGGGACATCTGCTTAGTAGGGCAAAAAATACAGTATGCAAGTTATACACCTGTATGATTATTACACTTGCTTTCACATCGAGTGTCAGAATGGATGTGTGGCAGAGTTGAGAGGTGGTGATGGCCGGCCCAAGTCTAAATAACTGTGTAAAAGTTAAGCTGGTCAGTATCTGTGTGCAGTAAGTAACAGCAAAGAATTGCTTGCATCCAAAGACTAGCATTTATTAGAATCCCCCAAAAAATTCAACATAGATTTGGTGTAAATTTCTACCTGTTCACCTCCTATTTTTAAAACTCTGGATCTAGACCAATGTTACATGTGAACATTTTACTTTTGTATGTCCTGTGAAACTTCTGGATTAGAACACAAGAGACTGAATTTAATTATTTCCATTGATCTTTCTTATTTAAGATTACATTACTCCTGGGCTAAACCATGTTGATTGCAGGGTGGAGTCAAGTTAATTGTGTTTTTTTGCATGCAGGGATATATCTTTGAATTGCTTACTGCACACAGATACTGACCAGCTATTACACTGTTATTTAGACTTGGGATAGGAAACATCACCTCTCAACTCTAATGCTGTTTGCAACAGATGAAATATGACTCCCCTGCAATCAACATGGTTTAGCCCAGGAGTGACTAATTTCAAGCACTTACTTAAGTCTGGATCCCGCTCATAGGGCCTGATCCAGAGCTACGACCGCAAGTGAGCGTACGCTCATCGTAAGCGAAAATTTGTGAAAAAAAATGCACTACGCATGTGCAGTATGACAACTTCCGGTCGACCGAAGGACATGAGCGTACAGCGAGCGAATTTTCAGCGTATTTTTCGCTCAAGGGGCGTGCGTTTTTTACGACGATAGTCTGGACGCTCGAGTTACTACACAGAGGCGGGGATAGCCATTTAAATTGTACAGTATAGGCGTGCTAAGCCCAGTACGACCAGCGTATCGGTACGAAAATTCGCACGTACGCTGGAAAATCTTAGGGTAGGGTTCAGCCGGCGTAAGCAGTTAAAATCAATGGGAGTGTTATGGGCGTGAAAGTTTTTACGTCCGGGCGAACGTTCACTACGCTCGCGGGCAATTGCGGTCGTAGGTCTGGATCAGGCCCATAGTGACTGCTTATGTTCCTTATGTCCTTTATATGTAGTACATTTAATCTAATGTCTTGATTTCTTAGAGTATTCTCAGAACATCTGAAACTTGTATTAAATAGTTACATTTATTGCTAATGTATTTAAAAAATCATGTAAATAAAACAGTTATTGTTCAGGCACAGTATAGACTATCGATCATCACCATTTATTAGAAAGCAAGGGTGGCATGACCTTAATTATCTCACCTCATCATCTCACCTCATCATCTCACCTGCAATCTAGATACAGAATGTAACAAAACTTACCACCAATTACATTCTTTGCTCTGTCTTCTATTCTTCACATGCATTGCAAAGCTCTGTGAATGAGCAGAACAGAAGAAGAATGAAGGCAGGGCAGTCCCCAGAAAAGAAGATTGCCAGACACAGTTTATTATGATTGCTTTGCTACTAGGTTCACCATTCTCAAATGGCGATGCTAAAAACGTCCCATGTGTGATGGGTGCGACCTCCCAGTGACACTTCACCCATCTTACCACTAACTTAACTACGTAATTAAACACACGACAACCTTTATTGGGAATTAAATTGATTTTATTGAAATTATTTACTGTGATTGGTTAAGCCAATTAAATTTGATGGGGGCCAAGAAAGCAGGTATTTTGTATATGCTTAAATATACTAGAATCACATGTGCATAAATAGCATAACATTTGATTAGGTGACTAACAAATATAATTTTACAATCGCTAAACAGCCCTCGGCACAGTGCTTCGATTAAGCACCACGCGCGGCCGTCCATAAAGACCTGCCTACAACCTCAGGCAAGAAACAACAGAATCACTCCACAAATTCAAGAAAAATACGGTTACCTTTTGTAACCTTGAACGATGCCCACAGGCGAACTTTGACTCACAAGTCAACAAATAAAGCAACACAATGCTCAAAAATAAACAACCTGCTTTCCACTGACAACCAAGCCTATATCCGCTTATCTAAGACCTATAAACCTTGAAACAATCAATTATGGGGAAGGGAGGGTGGGAGAACCCAGAAGGAGAAAGGAGGACGTCTTAGGGTTCATGCTGGTTTTATTATCGCAGAGGCCCAGCGCCTCCCACTCCCCCTGGACCAATGGACTACAACCAAGGTGAGTGACACCATTCGTTCCCTCAACACACAGGGAGTTTATTTTTGCACTGGTTAAATTAATTAACCCTCCGCTTCACTTCTCCAATTGCTCACTAGGTCTGACGGGAAGCCCCCATAGGAAGCAAAGTTTGCTGCAATACGAAACACATTCCAGTACTGGAAAAATCACTCATTTCTTGGACCCTTCTTAACCACAGATGTCACTTAAACCCTCATTCACTCACTTGTTATCTCCCATCTCGACTACTGCAATATTCCCCTCTCTGGCCTTCCTCTGGTCCATCTCGCTCCCCTACAATCTGTACTTAATGCAGCAGGCCAGACTCATCTTCCTCTCCAAAAGCAGTGCGTCCACCCAGGGCCGGTGCTAGGTCCCTGGGCACCCTAGGCGAAGTTTGGCCTGTCCATCCCCCCCGCACCACTCCACCCACACGCACCGCACCGTCTTTATATGCACCCCTTCAGTCCTCTATGTCCCCTTCATATGCTTATTTTTTTATTTGATAAATTTAACTTTGCAGCTAATAATGTTTTTTTTTTAAAATGAACTATGTTAGCTTTTAACTGACTAATATTAAGTTTTAACTATACCTTTTAATCAACCCCCTTGATTAACACACTGTGCCCCCTTCAACTGTTGCCCCTTCATCATACATCATACATACAAAACAGATTCCAGTCCCCACAATGTGATAAAAACCAGAACACACACACACACACACACACACACTGTGCCCCCTTTATCATATACACACACTTTGCCCTCTTCATCATACACACACTGTGCCCCCTTCATCATACACATACACTGTGCCCTCTTCATCATACACAAACACACACACACACACACACACACACACACTGTGTCCCCTTCTTCATCATACACACACACACACACATTGTGCCCCTTCATCATATACACACACTGTGCCCCTTCATCATACAGACACACTGTGCTACCTTCATCATATACACACACTGTGGCCCAGTCTTCATGCACAGACATACACACACTGCGTCCCTTCATCATACACTCACATTGTCTCTTCACAATACACACACTGCCCCCTCTGCCCCTTTACTTACCTTTTATTTGCTCTTCTTTAGTCTTTTATCTTTGGTATTCTGCTATGTCTGGTATCTTCTGGTATTCTTTTCTTTCTTCCAGCTCCTCTCAGCGCACTCCTCACCCTGAATGCTGGCGCGATGACGTCACACCCGGTCTACACGCAGAAGAACAGCAAACTTGAAGAGAAGGAGGAAGCCGGGTGCCGCCGCCGGAAAGGTAAGGTTTTTTTTTGTTTGCCGGCGCCCTATGCGATCACCTAAGTTCGCCTAATGGTAGCGCCAGCCCTGTGTCCACCTCCCCTCTCTGTCTATCTGTACACTGGCTTCCTGTTCCTTTCAGAATTCTCTTGAAGCTTCTCACCACAACTGACAAGGTTCCTTCCTCCTCCACTGCTCCCTACTTCTCCTCCCTTATCTCCATCCACACTCCTACCTGAACCCTCTGCTCTGCTGGTGACCTGTGCCTCAACTCCAACCTGATAACTACCTTTCACTCCCACATCCAAGACTTCTCCTGGGCCGCCCCTCCAACCTACCACAACCTATCAGGCAATCCAACACTCTCCAATTCTTCAACCTCTCCCTCAAAACCCACTTCTTCAGGCTAGCCTACCCTTCCTCCACCAATAATTACCTGCCCTCCTCATCTTCATACCTGTGTCTCCTGTTTGTTTGCCCCCTTCCCACTTAGTTTGTTAGCTCTTATGAGTAGGGCCCTCCTCCCTCTTGTTATCACCCCTTTTAAATTGTCCTCATTAATTCCCACCTTATCTCTCCCCTTATTCATCTGCTCCTACACACATATCCTGATTCTTTATTTTCCAGATATATTGTTCTGCTATTTTTGTACTGTATTTTATTTTTGTATTGTACCTGTATTGTTCTTATTTTTATGAATGGATACCCTGTCTGTCCTAATTGTATTTTATATGTAACTGTTGTCTTTCCTATTGGTACAGTGCTGCGGATACCTTGTGGTGCCTTATAAATAAACATTATTATTATTATTATTATTATTATTAATAATAATAATAATAATAATAATAATGTTTATTTATAAGGCACCACAAGGTATCCGCAGCACTGTACCAATAGGAAAGACAACAGTTACATATAAAATACAATTAGGACAGACAGGGTATCCATTCATAAAAATAAGAACAATACAGGTACAATACAAAAATGAAATACAGTACAAAAATAGCAGAACAATATATCTGGAAAATAAAGAATCAGGATATGTGTGTAGGAGCAGATGAATAAGGGGAGAGATAAGGTGGGAATTAATGAGGACAATTTAAAAGGGGTGATAACAAGAGGGAGGAGGGCCCTACTCATAAGAGCTAACAAACTAAGTGGGAAGGGGGCAAACAAACAGGAGACACAGGTATGAAGATGAGGAGGGCAGGTAATTATTGGTGGAGGAAGGGTAGGCTAGCCTGAAGAAGTGGGTTTTGAGGGAGAGGTTGAAGAATTGGAGAGTGTTGGATTGCCTGATAGGTTGTGGTAGGTTGGAGGGGCGGCCCAGGAGAAGTCTTGGATGTGGGAGTGAAAGGTAGTTATCAGGTTGGAGTTGAGGCACAGGTCACCAGCAGAGCAGAGGGTTCAGGTAGGAGTGTGGATGGAGATAAGGGAGGAGAAGTAGGGAGCAGTGGAGGAGGAAGGAACCTTGTCAGTTGTGGTGAGAAGCTTCAAGAGAATTCTGAAAGGAACAGGAAGCCAGTGTACAGATAGACAGAGAGGGGAGGTGGACACAGGGCTGGCGCTACCATTAGGCGAACTTAGGTGATCGCATAGGGCGCCGGCAAACAAAAAAAAACCTTACCTTTCCGGCGGCGGCACCCGGCTTCCTCCTTCTCTTCAAGTTTGCTGGTCCATTCATTTCTAGGCAGGGTGTCTGGTGTGCCCTAGCGCGAGCATCAACCATGGGTAGTTTAATATAGAGCAATTTTCCCCATTGTTAAAAATAACATAGTACACAGTATTGAACATTACAAACTGTAATTTCACCCACTAATAATATCCATCATTACACCTTTAAATTATGGTGTAACTTGGAAGTAACTATCCCTTTAAGCTATTATCTCCCATTTAAAACTTAAATATGACTACACTGCACTCTTCCCACATTCCAAATTACATAACCACATTCACACCACTCTCCCCACATTACAAATTATACTCCCACATTCACATCACTCTCCCCACATTACATATTATACCCCCACAGTCACATCACTCTACACACATTACAAATTATACCCCCACATTCATACCACTCTCCCCACATTACAAATTATACCCCCACAGTCACATCACTCTACACACATTACATATTATACCCTCACATTCACACCACTCTCCCCACATTACATATTATACCCCCACATTCACATCACTCTACACACATTACATATTATACCCCCACATTCACACCACTCTCCCCACATTACATATTATACCCCCACATTCACACCACTCTCCCCACATTACAAATTATACCCCTCACAGTCACAGTAATCTCCCCACATTACATATTATACCTCCACAATCACATAATTCTCCCAATATGACATATTATACCCCCACAGTTACACCACTCTCCCCACATCACAAATTATACCCCCACAGTCACATCACTCTACACACATACATTTTGTACCTCCACAGTCACACCACTCTTACCCCATTATATATTATACCTTCATAGCGACACCACTCTCCCCACATTACATATTATACCTTCATAGCGACACCACTCTCCCCACATTACATATTATACCCTCACAGTCACACCACTCTCCTCACTATATATATTATACCCACACAGTCACATTACTCTTTTTTTTTATAGATTTTTCTCTCTCCTTATGCACCCTAGGAGGTGACGGTAGATGGTGCAGAAGGACGGGACCTGGAGAAGGAGCTTAATTGTATGTCTTTTAATTACAGTTCCAAATTTTGGAAGCCATTTTAGTTGATTTAGTTTCTTCTTCCCTACATGAATATATGCCTTAACATCACCCCCTGAATTGGGTGAAGGGGAAGTTCTTGATTTGAATGGAATTCCACAACTTCTTATATGCTGATTTTTATCAATTAACAATTATTAATATAAAAAAAATTTCCTATCTCCTTTTTTTTTCAGTCCCACACTATCAATGTTTTTAATTATAAATCTTCATTTTATTCTCACTTTTAAGCATTTGGAGCACAGACTATAGATTCTAGCTGCTGATAGTTTTATTAGTGCTTTGCATCTGTCTTACCATTTATTTTACTATGATCTGGGAAGGGGAGGTGGGGACTCTAAATGTAGCAGTGTATAAATCAGTCTCCTCACAACTCATCACACTGAAGTTGAGAGACACAGGACCCGCTCCCTCAGATAATATATATACAGTCTCACATGTGCACACAGAGAGTTACAGAAAGGAGGGGGAGTGGATGAGAAGACATCACACAGAGGGCAAGGTAGTCACTTGTTAACTGGGTTGGGGGGTTAGTTTAGCATTAACTGGTGGAGCAGTAAATTGAGAGTGGTTAATTTAGTTAAATTAGTTTAATAGGGAACGAGGATGTAAACTGGGACTGAAAGAGTGAGTTAATTAGATGTGTGGGATAGTATTTTTTTATTTTTAATGTAAAAATTTTTATTTTCACACTGCATTACAAGACAATAATAACAGTACATTGATACATATGCATACAGATGACAGCAGATATTGTACGTTACATTCACAGAATAATGTCAAATGAATTACACCTCCATATACCTGTCTAGAAGGGAAACAATGATAGCAGTTGTCTCCACAAAATTTGCCTGCATATTATGTATTTCAATAAACAAGTTATTTGATACCTTTGTTAAGCTTAAAATATTGTTAATATGGTTGAACCGGATGTTCCCGATCAAGAATAAAGAGAAATTGCTGTAAATGATTTACCCTTTAATTATGAAAGTCAATGGGGGGATCCTGCATCATATTTCTCATATAGTCTTTTGTGTGAACTGAGCAGAGGAGTAGTTCATTTATTGTAAACTGGATTGAAGAGGTTAGTTTGGAATAAAATAGAAAGGGGTAATTTGTTGTGAACTGGAGTCAAGGAAGCCTGAACCAGATTCAGAGTTTGAAAATAAGAGAGGAAAGTTACTCCTGGACAAAGTCATGTTGATTTCAGTGGGAGTCAAATTAATTGTATTCTTTACATGCAGGGATATATCTTTGAATTGCTTACTGCACACAGATACTGACCAGCTTTACTATCACACTGTTATTTTACCTTGGGATAGGAAACATCACCTCTCAACTCTAACACTGTTGGCTACAGATGAAATTTGACTCCCCTGAAATCATCATGGTTTAGCCCAGGAGTAACTTATCTCTCTTATTTTCAACCTCTGAATCTGATCCTTAATGTCAAATTTTTTATTGAAATGACCTGGAGATAGAGGGACCTGATTCAGAGCTGCGCTTTCGTCTATTTTTCAGACAGAAGCGCAGCGAAAATGTCTACTGCGCATGCCCAGTTTGGGAGCGCGCATAGAATCCATCTGTGTTCGCATCCGACCGGGCTGCGCCTGTGGAATGATATTTAAATGAGAAAAGTGTCGCTTTTCTCATTTAAATACAGTTTCCACTGCGGTCCGGTGGCTGCTTAATTAGCCTTACGCTTACATAAAATGCCCACACAAATAAAAAAATACCATACTTAATTGCTCTGATGGGGGTCCAGTCTTGTAAGCTTTTAATCCAGGATTGGCCTTGGCAAAATAAAAAACCCTAGACAGACGACGAGTACCATGTCCTACACCGTAGGACATCCCGACGCTAATGACAGGTCTACCCTTTCCCTTTGGGCACTGCCACAA